>JAAWXA010000020.1:14405842-14614730 GCA_038090715.1 Florisuga fusca
ACTCCTGGTAACATTCTAAAGAGGTCTGTGGAACCCTAGGGTCCTTCTGTTGTTACACAAAACACAAGCATCAAAGTGTCTGAATTAACAGGCTTTCTGTAGGACCGATGGGGGAAAGGTTTCCTCTCTGCCTTGCTGCAATGCTACATCCCAGACTGGAATCTGTTATTGGAGAATGATGTATCCAAGTGGAGGCCAATGCCAAGTGAAGTCCCTCAAGGATCACTGTTGGGACCGGTCCCGTTTAACATCTTTGTTGGCAACATGGACGGTGACACTGAGTGACCCTCAGCAAGGTCACTGATGACACTGAGCTGTGTGGTGCAGCTGACACACTGAAGGGGAGGAATGCCATCCAGAGGGACCTTAACAGGCTGGAGAGGTGGGCACATGCCAGCCTCATGAAGTTCAACAAGACCAGGTGCAAGGTCCTGCATCTGGGTCAAGGCAATCCCAAGCACCAATATAGACTGGGCAGTGACTGGCTTGAGAGCAGCCCTGAGGAAAAGGACTTGGGAGTGCTGGTGGATGAGGAGTTCAACATGAGCCATAAATGCACATTTGCAACCCAGAAAGCTAACTAGATCCTTGGCTGCATCAAGAGAAGCATGACCAGCAGGTCAAGGGAAGGATTCCCCCTCTACTCTGCTCTTGTGAGACCCCACCTCCAGTTCTGGAGCCCCTTTTGCAGGAGGGACATGGATGTGCTGGAGCGTGTTCAGACAGGGGCCATGAGGATGATCAGAGGGCTGGAGCACTTCTCCTGTGAAGACAGACTGAGAGAGTTGGGGTTATTCAGTCTGGAGAGGAGAAGGCTCCAAGACCTTATTGGAGCCTTCCAATATCTGAAGGGGCCTACAAGAAAGATGGTGAGGGGCTTTTTAGGATATCAGGTAGTGATAGGACTAGGGGGAATGGATTCAAACTAGAGAAGGGTAGATTTAGATTGGAAGTTAGGAAGAAGTTCTTCACCATGAGGGTGGTGAGACACTGGACAGGTTGCCCAGAGAGGTGGTGGAAGCCCCATCCCTGCAAGTTTTTAAGGCCAAACTGGACAGGGCTCTGAGCAACCTGATCTGGGGGGAGGTGTCCGTTCCCATGGCAGGGGGGTTGGAACTAGATGATCTTAAAGGTCCCTTCCAACCCTGAAAATTCTATGATTCTGTGTAACCCAACTAACTTGAAACTAATTATCAGGACAAAAGCAATGATCACCAGACATCTAGAAAGTCTCACTTAATTTGGAAAGACTTAATTTTGAAAGAAATTAGTTGTTTAAGTCTAATGATTTTAAAAAGAGAGGAATGAGAACAGCAGATTTCACATGCACTGAAGGCAGCTGCAGAGTGAGCCATGAATAGAGAAATGTGTGTCCACTGTAGATCAAAGAAGGTACTGGCTTAAAAGCAAGCAAGAAGGATTTAAGTGAGACATCAGAAAAAAATTTGGCAAGGCCCTCAGTAACAGTTTGGGTAAAAATTATTCTGCCCTGGGGATGGAGCTGAGAGATACAAAGTGCTGCTTTCCCTTCCTCCTGCATTTTTTACTGCAGAAGGTGGTACCCTTTGGAGGAAGTTATGTCCTAAAAGCATTTTTCCAGACACTGGAAGTAACATTACTCTTTGGCAGTGCCAAAAGAGTCTGGTCAATTTAACAGTGCTGCATCCCTCCTTCATAGGCTGGGATTTCAAGGAATCCTGAAACTGTCCAACTTCCTTAGACTTTCAATGAGATTTGGACATCTGAGTACTTCTGATTATGTTTTTTGTTTAAAAAAAATTGCAGTCTCTGTCATAAAGGCGTCAAATGTGAACAACTTCTTGCCTAAGCAGCAGAGCAGTAGGCAGGCTACTCTCTGTTCTGGTTCACTTTTTATCAAGAATATATCTTGATGACTAGAAAGGGGTGGCTGTGTGGGTCCCAGCAGTAGGAAAAGCCAGTACTAGGGAGTCCCATATAAGTTACTAGGTCTTACTCTGCCTGCTCTAAGCATGGCTATGAATACTGAGTAGTATAATGACCTGCCTAACCCATTGTAGAAATGGGAAGAAACAGAGGTGGACACTGCAAAGGGTGAACTCGGTTTCATGGATGACTCAGAGGTTTATCACAACCAAAGCAACGCATAATCTTTTCACCTTATACGAGCAAAAGACATTCTGGGGAAGAGGTAGAGAGTGGTATACAAACTTTTCCACATTACTAAATAAAGCAGCAGGCTCTGTTTTAGACCACTTATCTCTGAAATTTTCTACTCTTTATTAAATTGTATCATTTGTTTTCTACCATTCAAAACCATCCAGATATATCCTCATATGCAGAAATAGACCACCCTAGTAATTACCCTAGTAATTTGCTTTAAGTGCAAGAAGAGAGCTACCAAAATAAAACCCCCTTCCTATTCTGCATAGATAGGCAGCAGAAAATGAGATGGCTTTGGGAGTGAGATGTCTTGCAGAGAAAAGAAGTTTCTGGAAGGTCAGTCCCAGCAAGACAGAGAAGCAGCAGAATAGCCTGGTATTCAAGCACCACTGCCTATTTCCAAGCAGACTGGCAATTTCACTTTGGTTGTCCTGGGAGATAATAACCTCCTTAAAATAGAGTATTTCACAGTCTTCTGTAAGGTAACTGCATGACTCCAAGGAAAATGGGCAAGCCCAAGGCAGAGGGCATCTCTGTGCCGGGCAGAGAGCATCTTCACCAGCAGTGGGGCACAAAGCCCACTGAGATACAGAGGTGCCCTCATGCTGCCTTGGCTTGTGCTGCTTCTTGGTTCTGTACCTGTGATCTCAACCTGAACCCCTATTCACTCCTCCAGTGTTGTTTGTGACCCCAAGATAAAATTAGTTAGAGGCCCAGTCACTAAATTCACCTAAATTGAGATCATATTTCTATAGCAGTCAAACCTCTAATACTGTTAATATTATTAATGTTACTGGTAATAGTCTGCTTCTGAGATCAAGCATAGCTGCACATGGGTTTGTTCAGAATAAGACACCCCTGTTGCTTTATAAATATCCCATTGAAGCACTCAACATACTTAAAAGTTCCTTTTCATCCCAGTCTAGCACTTCACCCCCCTGGGAAAGGCAAGATGCAGGGAGGCAGAGAGGGTAGGAGGATAGGAGAACCAGCAACAAAACAGAAAGATCAAGGAAATCTGGACAAAAATCCAGGCATACCACCCCCTTCACTTGTGCAATCAGTACCATTTTCAGCCATAGGCAGCTAATTAAACTTTCTCAACACAGTGCCTATGCATGAGCCTGTTCTCTTGTTCAAGCACTGTCAACAAAGAACTTTGCTTTGAGTTGTCCACATATTCTATAATTAAGATGAATTAGCAAGTAGAGAAGAAACTGCAGCAAGAAGACACAGGAAGGAAGACATTGTGAAGAATACTAAATCCCTTCCTCAAGTTTGAAGTCTGAGCTGACACATCTGTGCAATTTTCAATCTTTATTTATTTTTATTTTTCCCTTCTTTTTTTTTTTTTTTTTTTTTTTTTTTTTTTTTTTTTTTTTTCCTTCAATGCCACTTTTCCCACTTTATGCTCACAGGACCTGCCCCCATTTCTTCTCTGAAACACTGATGAAGCCAGAAGAGTTGGGTGTGGTTGGAAGCAAGTGAACAGGGGAAATGTGTTCATGCCGCCTAGAGCCTGAAGTATGGCTCTGGTGGTCAGAAACTTCATGTCCTTTCTCAAAGAGAATGGGGAGCTTTAAATGGCTTTCAGCTTTCAGTTTGAAGCAACCATAAGAATCCTTCAAGAGATGGGAAGGACAAAAGGGATCTTAGCATAGATGTTCTCTTCTGTCTTCTCCCTTGTGGTCTGCTAACAAGATGTGAGGTTTGGATGGGTCAGACTCGTGCCCAGGAGCAGCTCTTTCCTGGTTTTGCCCCAAGCAGGTCCCAAGGACAGTGGAAAAAATTGAAACAACAAGCCTACATGGACATACCACACCCTTCTTAGAAAACTGTTCAGTCTCACAGGGTCCTCAGCCCTCAAAAGAGTCAATGAGATGCTGCTTCTTTAGCTCTGTATGTGCTGCTAGCTGCTGGAACTGCTCCTCTCCAAAAACAGCAAAACATAAGATAGAATAGACAAGATCAACATTTTGGATCTAATTCTGAGAGCAGAGCAAGTCTGGGCAGAGCCCATGGGTGGCAGAACCCTACAGCTCCCTCCTTGAGCATTCTTCAGGTGATCACAGGACTTTCCATTTTCCAGATGTATCTTTTGGAAAGCTTCCTGACACCCAGGAATGTGGGCAGATGAAGGTTAGTTTTCTGGCCTAGGTGAGAATAGTTTGCTTAGTCCAAGACAGCCTGGGGCATGAAACCTCCCTCAGGAGCTACTAGCTGAGTAAGGAGTCTGTGAGGCTAAGGCAGCAGCTGAAGTGGATACTTCTAAAGGATTACAACTCTGTATTTTGGCACTTACCTACCCCTTCATTCATTCTTTAAGGACATAAATCCTGGAAGAGTCCCTTAGGCAGTTCCTAAATTATTTGCTGGATGTGACTGAACTGTGTCAGAGGCATAAAAAGAGCCTTGGTCAGCAAGGGTTTCTGTTCACAAGAGAGAGGGCTGTTCACAGGATCATAAAATCACAGAATGTTAGGGGTTGGAAGGGACCTCAAAAGATCAATTCCAGGCCCCTGCCAGGTAACCAACACATAGTGTAAGTCTTACAGAAACATGTCTGGAGCTAGAGAATAAGGAAAGAGGTTTAGTTTGTCTAAGGAATAAGATAACATTATTTAATTTTTAAAAATACATTGTTTAGGACAACTTTATTTTCTCGCTGCAATGGGAGATTTGAGCCCTTACTCTCTGGTGGATTTCTGCTTCTCTGACACAGGACACATTTTTACTTCTTGGCTGATAAAAGCTCTTCATGTGGCACATGAAATGGGCCATTAGTCTTTAAAAAGAACAGTGAGATGTGGCTTTAAGTGCAAAAAACCTGTAACTAAAGACTTATCAGGGCAAGGTGGATCTTTCAGTAAGGTTTTTCTACACGTTTCTTGGTGGGAGGTAAAAGGGGAAATGGGCATGAGGCAGCCCGGTTTGCTGGCAAACAAGTTAAAATGTCTAGAAAGCTGCTCAGCTTCTTGCACTCTGGAAAAACAACTTGCCCAGTTCAATCTCCAGCACCCTCCTTTCCCAGCGAGCTCCTGTAAGCAAACTGAGCCATTCAGAGATGCTGAGGAATAATAGCTACATGGGAAGTCCAATACAAACATTCAATACCCAGTTCAATACAGAGAATATTAAATATCCAGCCACCTCTAGCCCCAAAGATCATCATCATTGCAGAAATGTAGCCACATTCCTCATTACAAGCAAGATGGATTTGTTTAGATTGCCCTGAAGCTCTCCTTAATCAGCTCTCTAATTTTAGGCCTCTGCATCAAGGCTGGAGAAGGGAAGGGAGAGGGAAGATACTGACACAGTTCTTAAAATACTGTAGCAAAAAAATACTCTTGTTAATCATTCTCTTTATCTGATTTATACCCAAAAGAAATAAACTGCTCTTCCCTCCCTGAATCCCTTTATTCCCTCCAGGTTTCATAATGCAAAGAGCTAAGATCCACTTCAAAAAAACACATATGATGTTTCACACTGGGTTTAGGCTCTCTGTACAGGGTACCTCATTGCAGCAGTGTGTTGACTTCACCCTTAGCTTCTTGGTTGCCAAAGAGAGCCTCAGCTCTCAAGAACTATTTGTCTGTCCTATTGTCAGTCACAACCCCAACAACAACTTTCTGTCCTTTTGTCTCATTTCAATTGCATATAGTTTTTGACAGCAGATAACCTGAAATATTGGGTAGCTCCTGCTGCAAAACCCAGGACTGTGATCCCAGAAAGCACAAGACCATTCTGACTTCTACAGCCTGGTGAATTATTTCTATGTCTCTCTGGAAGAACAATGTCAATAAAAAGTTATTACAACACTTTCTTTTCCTATAAAACCAAGTCAATAAAGTATTATCACAGTGGCTTGTTTTAAAGGAAAGCCTGGCAGCCAAAACCACACTGAGAAATAAGAAGGGGACTGGGAGGTATCCCTAAATACAGAAGGTCTGTGTTTACCCAGCCAGTGTTTCTGAGGCAGCAGTTCAGGATCTCAGTGTTATGGAGTTGATGCACAGCCTGGATGTTCTTATGGTGTTTCACAGCAGTACCAGCTAGGGAAACTCAACCATCCCTCCCAGCTGCAGCTGTGCTGCACCTCTCCTCCCTTTAGGTCATAGATAAGATCCTCATAGACTGAAAATCCCTGTGTTAGGTTATTCTTCAGTGGTGGATTTTATAATTTCTAATCCAGAAGTGACCTAAATCGATTCTTTAGTTACTGCAGATCATTCAGATTTGTGCTGAAGTTAGTGCACTTTGGGCTGAACTCCAAACAGCAAGCAGAGCTGCAAGAAAAGTATTACACGTGCTCTACAACTGAAGTACAGAGCAGAAATGCATAAAAAATCTGTCCAAGGTGATCTCATTTCCTGTTTGGTGGGCATCCCATCACCTCTATGCCTATGTCATGCCTTTTTCCATTTCTTAGTGTATCTGAATGTCTACTGAATAGAGCTGATTAACAGTGCTGTAAATCTTAGTTTGACAGTTGTGAATATCCGCATCACCCAAAGATATACTTTGTGACATCTGACAGCAAAAGTTGATTTCTATTGCTGCAATGTTTTTTTCTGTTTCAGAAACCCTTCCAATGAGCTTGAGTCTCTTGCATCTCTCATCACCAACACAAGCTGGGTCTCCAGCTGATTTCTCTTGGGCCACTGATGCTCATTTCTTACCACAATCAGCCCCTAACTAAATTAACAGCATTTGTTGAAAGTACTCACAAGAACTTGTTAAATTTATATCAGCAACCACAATCCTGGCAGATTTGTTTCACCTTAAAGAGTATGAGAATAGATAAGCAAGGATAATTGCCTCGCACTATACCAAGCCTTCCCTCTTTGGATCAAAAAAAATCATTTGTAAATGGGTGGAACAGAAGGAAGGAAAATTAATGAAAAAATGACTGTCCAAGGTGTCTTTAGAGATCCACAGTTTGTATGTCTAATAGAGTTACCACAAAGAGAGGAAGTGATGTGGGAAGCAGTAGTCTGGGAAAGAGGGTCTGTAACATAGCAAGTTAATCCAGGTGACAAACCAGAGGGACCATTCCTTTGCTTACATAGTCCAAATGAAATGTATGCATTTCCCTGAGTAGAAGGGGAAAAAAGCGTATCAGTCTGATGTTCACTAAACCCTTTGCTGTATAACTGACTTCAGAAAGAAGCAGGGATGGGCTGGTTACAGCTAGTCCATTAATCAGGTCCCTGGTGAAGCATCTCAGCTAGAGTTAAAATTAATGTTAGCAAATTAATCGGGACTTCACAATGGAAACCACGAAGCATATGGTGTCAGTTAATGGAGAGGCTGTAGGGCTGAAGCTTCTGAAACTTCGTGTCTTCCTGAAATCTAATTAGGCCCTAATGGAAGGAAGACTGAGTGAAGGCTTTTAATTGAAAATTACACTTCCAGTTCAATCAAAGCCTGCTTCCGTGTTGCTAATATTGGCCTTTTAAAAATAGCTGAATTCTACAGTGACCTTGCATACAAAGTGTTCACTTACAGAGAGCAGCTGTATGGATAATCAATGTATGCCTCAGTGATGGATTTGGCCCTGTTCTGTAATAATTTATGACTAGTGTGTATTGACCTGGTTACTGGAATCTTGTCTGTATGAATGAATATATGGTTTAGTTTAATAGGAGCTGTCCAGAAAGAACAAACAAGCAGGTAAAAATGTCTCAAGGCAAGCCACTCCTTGGCAAACACATCAGAAGTATTAAGAGATAATGCAGAGACAGGAAACAGCCTGGACATAGTCATGTACCAAAGAAGGAAAACTCTTTCCAAAGAAGGAATAATTGTTCCCCAGGTGGGCACCCAAGGGCCAGACTCAGTTTCACCTAACTTTGGACATATAATGAAGGTACACAGATCAGTGAGTGAAGATACCCAAATGCAATTGCTGTAGTGTCCCTCTATAACTTCCAGGCTGTTGCTGAGTCCAGTACCAACTTACCCAAATGTCACTAAAACCACCAGGCAGAGATGGGAAGCTGCCTTCAGAATACACAGAATAACTCCATTGGGAGCACCAGGACTTGTATGAGTGTCGCACCTTGAAGATCCAGGCTAGAATTTGCTCAGCAGGGACTGCTTGGTGAAAGCAAGATCAGAAGTACTGATGTCATCTTCAGAACTTCAAACTTCAAGATTTTCTACCTAATTTCCTGAGTTCTCTTGCCCGTGACTGCAACTTTTCATGCCAAGGCAGATGGAAACAGCTCTGCTCAACTGTATGAATCATTTGACTCTCTTTTGCTACAGAACTGAAAACTACATCTCACATCTATATGCTCTGTATCACTTGCATTTAACAATACAGCAAGTTTGTCCTTTATTTCCCTTCCCTACAACTCAGTTTAAATGTTTCAATGTTCCCCAGGCCCCAGCACTCCTCAGGCTTTGCCACCCCACTGCTCTGCCTTCCAGATTTGGAGACCTCCTTGCAGCTTCCACAGCTTCTCCTGACAATTTAATTTTTATGGTTTGGTTGGGCTTTAGTCTCAGCAGTAGCTGCTGTGCCCCTTCACCAAATAACTGATTATTACAATGCATCGTATGAAGTTTTGCTGTCCTGAAACAGCCCACCCAGTCTGAAAGGAAAGGATTCTTCTGCATTAGGGTATTTTTCCCCCAAATTGTGTTTGTGA
This sequence comes from Florisuga fusca, assembly GCA_038090715.1. Classification (NCBI taxonomy): domain Eukaryota; kingdom Metazoa; phylum Chordata; class Aves; order Apodiformes; family Trochilidae; genus Florisuga; species Florisuga fusca. The sequence goes on from JAAWXA010000020.1 coordinate 14,414,641, forward strand.
GTCTTGTGTAACTCTCACATTTCTTCACTGTTCTGACTCTAGCACCGCATTACAGAAAGGATCAATGTCACTGGTTGCCTCTGATGTGAATTCTCCCATCTGTATACTTCTGTCCCTCTCTTTCTCTTGGTCTTCAGGTATTACAGGATCTGCATGGGAGATCATTTGTTCTTGGTTTGTCTGACACTGGACCATTGCTGAGTGGTGCAGAATGGGTGGGATTCTTACATCAGCGTGAGAATGTAAAACTCAAGATTACCTTTTCAAATTCTGGCCCATCTGGGGAAACTTTCTATGTGCAAAACATACTAGGTAATAGAGAAGAATTTATAACCAAACTCAAAATATTTAAAACTGTCTGGATTATTTCAATTTGTATCCCCTCCACTCATCTCACAAAATGGGACTCACCTGCTGCTTCATGCAGTGGAGAAAGTCCAAAGCAGTCCATCAAAAAAACCCCAAGAAATATTCTCTGTTTCCACACAGGGGTTTTAGTTCATCTTGGTAGTGCAAAAAACATGGAAATTGTTCTCAAAAGAGTCTCATTGCACTAACTAGTGAGCAGCTATAGGGACTGTTCTGCTTGAAATGGGTAGACCTTAATGAACCTACATACTTTACTGGAGTCTCACTGCCATGCTAGATAGACTTGTGAAATGCAGCTGGCAAGCCATAAGGACAGCATGGGACACATAACCCAGTCATAACTTGTAAATGCTTAACACATCTCATGATAACTGTGAAGTAAATGCCAGAGTTTTTCATAAGGTATTTCCACATATATTCCAGAAGTTCAGTAGGTAATTAATTGTCGTGTCACAGGTAATTAGCAAATTAGTTAAAATAACTGTCCCAACAAAGGTAAGTAATTACAGCTAATAAATATTACATCTGTATCTATTTAAATTGCCCCATCCAGCTCTGCACTGATTTACAGGTGGTGCCAAGCAAGCATTATTTTCTTCTGATGCAAACTGAATAAGCCTCTGTTTAATGCCTTGTGACCTTACATCTAGGCTGGCTCCATCAGGGTGATTTACATCCCAAGCTTTAACACGAGGTACATACCCACTCTCCTTTCCATACACACCCCACTCCAAACAATCACCTGTATCTATCCATTATTGCAATGCTCAAATTGCCTCATATTTGATTAAGTAACTGGCTCAGAATGACAAAGGGAGAACAAAAAATAGCCAATGATCTTTGACTTTCTCTGTTGTAATTCATTGACTCTATTCAGGAGTGGTCATTTTACCAATATCTTGTTATACAGTTGAGAAACACTCAGGTGTACTTCCCATCATCCATAGATTTATACTGGGAACACTACAGTGACTGCTCATCACTGTCTTAAGCATCATATACCAGTAACATCAGTCAGAGAGAAAACTGGGCCAGTGTCAGGAACCTGAAGGCAGGCAAATTCCAAACAGATGCAAAATGAACATTTTAAGCCATGTTTGGAGCTGTTAAAGCACTAACAAATCAAGGGAAGTAATTGGTCTTTCTTAAGTCAAGACTACAGGCACTTGATTCATTGAATTTCTTTCTCTCCTTAATAAAAGTTTCCAGGCAGATACTAGGTAACTTCACTCCTGTGAGTTATTTGCTGCTATAGTCCATCTATTCTTTCTGTTGTTGCTTCCACAAAAGATATCTTCTAGGTAACCTCATATTTTCTTTGATTTCCACGTAACTCCTTCATCTGCATGTCTGGACATTGCCATGTTCAGCTAATTCCAGATTTGCCATTTCTTTTTTACTCAAGTGAATAAGTAACTCCATGGGGATATCTCCACATCTTTGTTGGTGGGAAAGTCTTCCTATCCAGAGTTAAGATTCCTTCATTAGTTTTTCTTCTCCGAGGTGTCTGTTTTTTCCTCGCCTATCACCTGGGCAGTTTGCCACATCTCAAGCAGAACACTGAGATAAAAATTGAACGGGAAATTCTCTTGCTTATTCTGGTGCTGCAGGTTTCCAACTAGAAAACAAAGAGCTTTGATCTATTTTAGCACATTTGAGGTGAATATGTGTAAAATTCTCCAGCCTAAGTTGAACAAGATGTTGAAAAGAGAGGTCTAGTGATCTTAGTAATGCAGCTGCTTATTCACTAGCTTACTGGAAAAACCTCTGATTTCCTAAGCTTTAAAGTAAGACTGTTTCCAAGCTTCACAAGACTGATCCAACTGATGTATAGTACATAAAACCAAAATGGGATAGGACATGACACTTTGCAATTCAGAAATTCAGATGCCCCCATCAGTCCAGTTCTGAGCTACCACCACCGTGTTTCAGCCTGTCTCACCTAACTGACAAGGCAGCATCTTTTTTTAGGGCCAAGATCTTTAGGGGCATCTTTATTCATTGAACCAACAGTACACTGGGATCCAGTGAGAATAAACACCACTTAGCAAGTGCAATGGAACTTTACAATATTTTCAGTGTTTTCATTGGATCCAAAAAAAGTGGGTTCACTTCTTCCTGAATGACCCTGGTCAATTCATTTCACACTTTTTTCCATCTGCAAAATGAGCGTAATGACAGTTATTTCCTTTGTAGAGTCCTCAACACTTCTTTTTGTGTGTGATGTGGAATAATCGATGTTTCAACAACTGTTTTTTATTATAGAATCTGGGCCTTTCTCCATCAGACATTGTTCTGGTTTGCAAGCTCTGAAGAAACTGTTCCTTTGCAAATCAGCATCATAGATGGGGGGCAGGTAATTATTCTGATTAAGGATAGTGGAGTTTTTAATATTACTTTTTAGGTAACAGTGGAAAGTTAAACATGGTCTTCTGACTTCTTTGTCTTTTCCCACCTCTTTTTCTGTCCTCTAATCAAAGCCTTTTTTGAAAGAATAGAAAAAAAGAGATTCTTTCTTGGAAGAAATTAGAAAGACAGATAAAAATTAGAAATCAGAGCAAGGCTTTCACAAGAGCTAATCTCCCTTTGCCAATCCAAAACCACCCTCAAAAAGAACTTAATCACTTGCTTTGCCACTGCCTCTGTGAACACAGAGAGAGTTTCACCTTTATTTTAAATTATCTTGATTCCTTTTTGATTATACCCCCTCCTCTCTTCTGCTCCCAGCCATCAAGTACTGGAAGAAGACACTGTATTGAGGCCTAATGTGGTTTTGGCTGAATCAAAAATCCTGAGTTTCAAGTTTCTCTCCCCATTCTCAAATACAAAAACCTTTCTCAATAAAATTTCATAAGAGGCCTCTTGCAATTTGTGCAGCCACTTTATCACACACTCTGGATTTACAAAGGTTCTCATCTGCTTGGCTGGGGTTAGCTTCCCTTCACTTCCTTAATAAGTAAAACCCAAACTTTTGACTAGATTGATCAAAATAGTATTCCTCAAATTAAGGCAAGCATTTTTATTTACTGCTAGTTGATAAATTTGGTGTGAAATTACATCTCAGCCAAGGGAAGAAGAAGTTTTCTAATTGGTTGTGTTTGTCACATTTCACATCTGGAATTCCAAACAGGCAGACTGGCTGCAATGCTTTGCTTCTGGTGCATGGTAAGTCTGAGTAAATTACAACAACTCACTCTAGTCTAACAAATCTCTGACACTATTAGCTATAAATCCAAGAATTAAAAAGCATTTTTGCCTACAGCAATAAATAAACATAAGTTGGGGTAGAAAGAAAAAAACAACTTCACAACTTACAGAGCTAATCTTTTCCTTTCAATATTTGCTCATTCAATTTTGCTACCATACTTTTAAGTTCAATAGAGAATGACTTACTGGAAAATGTGAGAGTGAAATGACAGCTGGATCCCAATGTCTCCAAGTGCACATATTCAACTATGCCTGGGATCCTGATAGCTTGTGTACTCAGAAAATCAAACCAATTTTTAAAAAGCAGGATTTCTTCCACACAGACTTAGCTTTACAGATTCCATATTCACATATTCCAGAGAGTTTCATTGTCATTCTTTCAGTTTCAGATGAAGATATGAAGCACAAAAGGCCTTGAACAGTATCCCAGAAGATCAGAGTAGCACCTGTGAAGAGAGATCTCAGGCTTTCCCCTGACATAGTAGTGTCTAATGTAAATCTCCTCTGTCTCTAGAAACAAAAATTATCTCAGACTACATGTGCTGGATCAGACATTCACAAGACCAAGAACAATTTTAAAGTTTTTTCAAGAATGCCAGGTACACATTTTCAGTCTGCTTTCCTCAGAAGAGTCATGGGATATAGAAGCAATAAAAACAAGGCAAAAATTATGAGAAGCATGACTCTTCTCATATTGCCCTTTCCCACAGCAAGAGTGAGAAGGAAAAAACAAACCTCACAAGGCAGATATTAGAGGACTTAACAGACAACTGAAGAGCATTCAGGTAGGACCCTAGAAATTCAGCTAGAATCATATAAATTAATGTCTGAAAGGATCTTAATAGGATTTGCTTTGTTCCCTTAACTAAGTGGACAGAAAAAGACATAGTTCACCTCCTGAGAGGGGGTTTTTTCACTTGACCCTAAACATTTTCAGGTCCAGGAATCTACAGCCTTCCCACATGAGCGAATTCATCCTTTATGTGGAAATCACAATTTCCACTTCTACAGTCATCTACATCTACCATTCTAGGAGCTGTCTCCATAACAGCACTCAGTAAAAGATACTCCACCTAAAGTGGTCACTCTCTTCCATTTGTCTTTCTCATGCACAGGCAGATTAAAAAGTTGCTGCTCATTTCTCTCTGAGGCAGTTAAAATTCACAGTGATCCACTATACTGGAAAAGTTTTACCAGGATTGCAGAAGAACACAAGCAGCAGGGAGACAGTTAAGGCTCTCTCTTTTCAATCTAAAAAACTTCTTGCAGTTATGAAACAGGGACCAGAGACCTAATTCACAGAGCTTCTGGAAGAATTTATGTTGCTTTTAGCTCTTGGCAATACCTATATATACCTAGAAATGCAGAAAAACTTTCTGAGAAGAGATTTTTCCAAATCACATTTGTAAGTAGAGTAATATGTGCTTGACCTACATAGAAACCATTTTGAACTTTACTGAAATTCAAAGTGGCACCTGCCAGTTAATAACAAAATCACCTTATTACTTGAACAGGAGAAAGAAATTCAATTTGATGTGTAAGTTCACTAAGGATACATCTATAGTGCAAGGCTGTAGAGGGAGAGTGAGTTTTCCTGATCAGTCTATGTGTCCATGTCATCTGGATGGCTTTTTGCTTCCCAGGCTGGATTCTAGGAAAGGCTGACCCTGACCACAAGCAAAGCAAAAAACTTGTCAAGTAAGGCAGCAAACAGAAGGGCAGAAAAATCACATCTTGAGGTGCAGAAGAGCTGTAATAGCTACAATTGTGATCTGCTTCATGGAGGAGGTCTCATGGGTGACACTCTTCCAAAGTGAGAGCAGCCCCAGCAGGCAGCCACAGCCTCAGCACACCCATGCCCTGTCCCAGGCCAGCAAAGAGCCAGGAAGGGACAGCCCACTCAAGGAGTGACCTTCCAGCCCTGGGTGGGTCTTCTCATGCTGAGAAGAAGCAAATAGCTGGTGCAAGTTTTTCCTGCCACAATATTACTGGTACTTGAGGCAGCTTGGTTAAAACCATTAGAGGTTCCTTCCCTTGGCACCTTTCTAACAGAGGTCTCTCAGGCAGCTGACAGCTCATTTGTGTAATCACAAAGCTGTCAAAGAAAAATAAAATCAGGGGGAACTTGAGTCTGAAGTGCTTCACAGACAGTTCTCACTGCTGACAATGAAACAGCATTTTTCAGCTCCGAAATGGATTACAAGCTTTAGATTACCATGTCTTATGGAGCATTTTAGTGGTATAGTAGCTGCATCTACTTGAATACACAGGGAAAGAGTTTTAGAGGATAAACTCATAAAAAAGACAAGTTGAGCCTTTTCTTGCAAGTTTTCCAGAACTCTTGCTGTTCCACCATCATGCATCATGGGAGGTGTTGTTAAATGGTTGGACTTGATGATCTTAGAGGTTTTTCTAGCCTTAATGATTTTATGATTCTATTAACTCCTTTCTCCTAGAAGAAAACAGGGCATGAAGTACAGCTGCCTGGAGGTGCCACAGAAGTATTGCTGACTTAGAAAAGAAATCAATCTTCACAATATTCACATTTTATAAAAAAATATTTTTTTCCAGAAAACTGATACATTTATTTTTTTTAAATAGCTTTTTGTTTTGTTTTAGCAGAAAAGTTGAGAGGCCAATTTTTCTAGTGCTGGAGCTCACTCTTGCTCTGGGAGACAGATCACATTACCGCTCATTCCAGGGGCCACTGGTGGCAACAAAACTTTGTGCACTCCTTCCTTCCTGTCCTTCCCAGTGCTGCGAATATGAGTCATTCCCCTGCATAGCACTGGCAAAGAGAAAACCAAAAAAACATCAGGAAACAGAAGCACTCTCAGGGCTTAAATCAACAGTATTAGTCAGCCCGAGGTTGCAGTGATGAGTTAAAATGGAATTTTATTACTTCAGTTTTCTTTCCATAAAAAGAAATAGAAAAAGAACACTGCGATCCCACAGTGCAGGAATTTCTAGCCACACTAAGTGTGCTAAACCAAGAAAGTCTGTGTTCTTAGCAAACGTGATCAGAGGAGACCAGTTCTCATTTTCTTCACAGGGAAATGGTTTACCTTAAGTGCCTCTGCAGACAGCTGCTGTCCCTTGAATATGCTCACAGATCCCTCCAGAACAATGTGGTCTAGAAAGCCTGCTGGGCCCCAGGTGCCTCCATGGAAAACTACAGACAAAGATGGGCATGGCAGAAATTCGTGTGCAAGAACAAGAGCAGGCTTATTCAGTCTCTTGTTACAATGATAAATCAGAGCCCATCTTCATCAGATGGCTGTCAGCCCATTTGCAGACATTAAGACCTAATCCTCAGCTCCTGCCTTTTAAGGGCAGACATGACTCTCAACAGATTTGTTTTCTGCTCTTCCTTTAGTTTCATCCATGCAGCTAAATCGCCCTCATTCATGCTTCCCATCTGAGAGATAAGCTGTCAGTGTTCAGAGCTGAGATGATCGAGGCAAAAGCTGCTCTCTGCCTTTCCATCCTTGTCAGGGGAACAATACTTTGCTAAAGGGCTCTTCAAACCGGTAGGCTGGTACAAAAGCAATCCCAAAAATAGTTGCTGCAGTGAGATAACAAGAAGGAAACACAGAACAATTCTGCTAATTAAGAGCTATGACTGCCTTCACAAGTGATGATTTTCTACCACCGGAATCGAGACTGGGCAGCTTTTCCAGTCAAGATATTGATAAAACAAGAGTCAATACAGAGAAGTGACTTGGTCCACGAAGCAGAAAACATCAGGACAATCACACTGGGGCTTTTTGACCATCTGAATTAAGACACAGCCAGAACCCAAGACTAAAAGGCATAAAAAAACCTGGAAACGACCCTCTTAGAGCACATATCTGCAAATCACAGCCAGCCCCATCTGGAGCCAAAGCACTCTCTCCAGCACAGCTGTCTGGTGTGATGTTCCCAGCAGATACAGATCTCATCACACTGGTGTGTCTACCAGCAAATGCCAAGACTGTCTGCAGTAATTCTTTACACTCTGCTTGCATGTGAAACCCAAATGCCCTCTGTTCCCAGTGCAAAGAGGAAAGTTTGGAGTAAAGCACAAAATTCTGCCCAGGGAGCAAGCATCAGCTCTCCCCAGAGCTTTGCAGCTGTTCTTACCTGAGGGGTGATTACCACTGAGAGGAGCTGACAGCAAGCCCTGGCTAAGTCACTTTTTGTAGTTGTTTCAGAAGCTTCCCGTACCAATTGCTCTGTGAGAGTCTAAAACTGACTCCAGATGAAATTCCAGAAAGCCCAGAGACCACCTCCTTCTGAAGAGTCCTGCACCTGCTACAGTTATTGATAATACCACACCTTCCACCTATCATGACACCTCTAGCATGGGGGTTTGTTTGGGGTGGCCAGAAAGTTTTGCCCAGTGGATGGTGGATCAGAAGCCTGTTTTAATCATAGCTGCCATGTCTTCCTTACTGTTTTGGCGTGGCAGTTTCATTCCTTGCCAAGAAGTTTCCCTGCCCAAGCACAAGGATCACACTGCTTTGGAGAGGCGTCCCTCCAACTCGAAACCCAGGTTACAATTATCAAGCAGGCAACACACTTCAGAGACTGAACTGCAAAGACAGGCATACACTCCTGCTGAGCCCAGCTGCAGAGACAGTGTTGTTTAGGATTTTCCTCTATAGCTGTAATCATAATAAACCAGGACATCCTCCATTTTCACTCCAAATATGACACTCCAGAAACAATTACTGGGACATTTTTGGCCTGGCACCATTTAGGCTGTTGTCACATCGTGAGCACAACGAACAGCACCAATCCTGTAAGCAGGAAGCTGCCACAGGTCTGGTTTGTACACAGCCTTTGGGGTATTTTTTCCTCCATGGTGACCCATCCCATGCTGAATGCACATGCAAATCCATTTAATTGCTGAGGGAATCTTTCAATTATTTTCCTTTATTAAGCTGTTGATTTGATAGCCTCACACTAAATTATCACAGGGAGTTGGTTTTGCATGGTGGAAAAACAAACAACCAACAAATAAAATATAAAGCCAGCTTCCTTTATTGCTGAAATCAACATTAGCACTAGTGATAGATGAGCTTTCTCAAATTTACAGCCCTGGTACAGTGGAAATAAGATGAACAGCAGCTTCTCTACCACCACCCTAGGAAACCACTCAAGAAAGCTATTATATTTATCTTCTAAGAGTTTAATTTACATAGTCATTAATTAACTAAATATGGTAAATATGACCTCACAAAAATGCTGAGGGTATCATATTCTATTGACTTACCAAAACTGTGTTTCCAATGACCTCACTGTAACATTAAATCATATACTTATTTTACTTAACCTGAAACAGAAACAAAACAAAAAAGTTGGAAGCCAAGAAACCCCTTCTCCTATTGAATGCATTGGCTGTTTTAAATAACAAAGCATTTTTTTCTTTAAACTTCTTTAAACCCATTCCTCTGACATCACATTTACACACAAATTTTATTGCTATGGAGCCTACTCAGCAAATCAATACAAATGCAGGATCAAAGGAAAGTTGGTAGGATGGGACCTCTGGAGGTCACCTACTCCTGCCTACTGCTGGGAGCAGGGCTAATGCCAACATCAGCTGTGTCCTTCTTTGGCCCCAAAACGCTGCTCTGACTCTGGTGCATGCATGTACCACAGCAAGGGAGGGCAAACTCAGTGCTTGTTGCTCAGGAGGAAGATCAGTGGAGAGGACAGAGCCTGGCTGAGGCAGTGAAAAGTGCCTGGAACCTGCCCACAGTATACCAACCCCTTCTCTGCCAGACTGTTAAACCCTCAGTCTTTGTGCTCAGACAGTTTGTGAGATCTGAAAGGAATAACCCTTTTCCCTCTTGGCAATGACTTCACAAAGCCAGGCACCATGCAGCGCATCTTTCCTGCTGCTAATTGCATTTTTTAGACACCAGCTCCCTTGAGGAACCACAGAAATGCCCAAGACATTCTTGTTGAGTTTAACCACACATGACAAAGCAGCTGTGTGTGGACACACCATGCCTCTCCAGTCACTGCAAACTAATTAAGGGTTTCCTTCTCCACACAGATTATTATTATTATTATTCCAAATGCATTGGTTCATGAAAGAATTAGGCTCAGAAACAATAATTCCCTTGCTCCTGGGTAAGGAAGCTGTCGTACAGTTCAGCATTTGTTTCTGGTACTTTCAACTACTGTCTGTGTCTGTCCAATTATTCCCAGGCTGCATCCTTGTTTTTTTACCCTTAGAGGAAGTTGTGCTAGAGAATATGGACAAAAGGGTTTTCAGAAGTAAAAGCAGCAGTGACCTATGTCAAATTTTTCAAAAGCTTGCCATTCAAGTAAATCAGGTTTGGACTTCCCTGGGAGCCAAGCTTCCAAAAACCCAGAGCAAAGTTAATAAGAAAGATTAATAGCATCAAATGGATGCTAGTAGATGGAGACCTGGCTGGAGACCTCCAGGAAACATCATGTCATCTTGTCTAGCCCCCTGCATCATGCATATGAGATAATTCCATCTTGCATTAAGTGTGGTATGAAAGCACATTTCCCAAAAGGCATCTTCTCCTGGTGTGACAAGTCCAACAGTGGCCAAATCCATGCAAGACTGAAAAATCCTCCTCTGTCAATTCAGAAAGATGGGAGATGTAGACTCAGTGTTGCTTCATCCTATGCTTCAATTATTTGCTTGTCACACTTGGCTGCTGCTCATTTTTGCCAAGGCATTTGGTTAATTTCTTCCAGAAGGAGGAAGCTGAGGCCCCCATATGTTTTATTTGCAAATATACAGAAAATCAACTTCTTCTCAGTAAGGGGTCACTTGGGCAAACCTCAGTGCATGCCTCTAGGCTCCTGTTGGACATTTTTGAACCGAAAATATTCATTCATCCTCTGCTTTCCTCTCACTGTATTCTGGAACTCTCTCTCATATTTGGATTCCTTTTGTCCATCTCTGAGGAGCTAATTTGGCTTCTTTCTCATTTTACACATGTACAAACACAAACATGCACAGATTTGCTAAAATGTAGAGCTAGAGACCTGTCCCTGCACCACCACCCACCTATTGAGCAATTCCACATGCATCGTGTACCATGTTCCTATACTGGGTAGAGGTTACTCTTATTTCTTATAGAAACTTCTACATCTACTGTAAGTGTGTTGACATCACTTGGTAATGTTAACACAGACTTGTCAGAAGTTTTTCATCCAGGCAGCAGCCTCACCTTATGGGTATATAAATGGAAGTCCCAGCAACTGTCTAGATCTTAATTTCTGAATATCAAGATCAGCCCATAACTCCCCAGGGCACCTCTGGAACCACCTAGCCATCTTAGAGAATGTTTTGGGATTTGGTAGGAGTCCACCACCCTTAGGAAAAGGACTAACAGGTCTGCAAATTAAGGATTTCAACCTGAGAAAAGAACAGGATAGCAGGACAATATCTTCCCCTGTCCAGGGGCCAACAGGTCTAATTGCAGCACACCTTGTCTTTCATAAATGTTCTACACCTTGCTCCCATGAAAAAAATACAGCCTCTTGTGGCTGAATTCTCTTTTCTGGTGACTGGTAAATCTGACTATATGGCACAAGACTTTTTAACTGGAAGCTGTTCAACACATATATCAATGGCTTCAAGAACACAGTATTCAGTCCCTTTCCATATTGCACACCCTAGAAAAACATTATTCTTGAAGGCACACATTTTTCCTTGATTGAATATGAAAGCTGTTCAAACAGAAAGTTGACCCTTAATTATGGCATTAAATGCATTAGGTTAGAATTACCTCCTTGCTTGTCTAGGAAAGTATAATAAAAAGTAACATAGTAATATGCAGTGCTGTAGTTCTGGAATAATTGCCTACTATGTTTGAACTCTGTGAGGCCTTTTCCAATTACATTTGCAGCTTGCTAATGTTTGGGGATTTTCCAGAATAAATTACGTTAATTGTGTTCCTTGGATCTGTTTTCCACAAAAAGCCCAATAAACAGTGAGAAGAGGGAGGAAGAGAATTAAGTGGCAGAGTTAATTAGATAAGGCTTGTGCTGTAGTGAAGCAGGAAGATTCCACTAAATCCTATAATAGGCCCTAATGAGGATTTTATCATGCTTGTTAAACGGGTCATTTAGTTGTGTGACGGGGCCACTGAGTGTAATGTAAAAACTGGTTAATAAAAAAAAAGTCTTTTAATTGCACACACAGGCAAAGCACTATCAGAAGAGTCCAGCCAAATGGAATAGACTCCAACCAAAGACAGGAAAAGCTCTGCAGTTCCTGTAATGGTGAACAGGTAATGTGATTAGGCCACTTCATTTTCCTTAACTGGTATAAAAACTAATGCTCCACAAGTGACTTACAGTGGGGAACTTTCATAATCCAGATTCATGAAGATGGAAACCACTTACTTTTTCTGCTTTATTTTGGTTGGGGGTTTGTGTTTGTTTTTTTTTTTGCAGAGGGGGTAAAAATTAGTATAGATCTTGTTGTTGAATCCTTAGTGTTTGAAGAAAAATCCATAACAGAGCCCCTGACTACTCTAGCTAATCTCCTTCCAGAGGTGGGATGAGACAATCTTTGCAACCTGGTTTTCAGGTAGCAGGCATTACACATAAAAAGGAGATTCCTGGAAAATGCATACTCAAGAGAGTATGCTCCCTTATCAGTTTTATTTTTACTTTGAAGACAAAGCTTCTAGATGTCCTGCTTAATACTGGGCACAAGAATGCATACCTGCCCTGATGTCACCAAAGACAATAAACATCCAGTACTCTGTTGGTTTTCTGCTCTCTTACCAATGAGAACATCCCCAAGAGACTAACCTTAACAATGCAGACACATGTTGAAGCTAGTTCTAGTAAACAAGCAAATGTAGGCCATTGGAAAAAAAAAAAAGAAAATTAAAAAAAAAAAATTAAGATATCACTTGATGCACCTGCTTGTCAAATTTATCAGTTCAAAATAAGACATATGACAGGCGTCTCTGAGCAAGAAGGTCTCCTACCTCCTGGAAGCCTGTAAATGGTTGTTCCTTGCAAGTTACTTTCTTAGGTGACAAGTGGCCTGTATGTCTTCATAGACAGAGTCCATCCCTTCCCCTGTTATTTCATCCCAGAGCTCACTGTCACTCTATAAAATAAGGGAAGATGAGTCCTCTGTCTTGCCCTGGTCTTTGATTTGGACTTTACTCTTCCATTTATGCTCCCAGAGATGTTCCTACTTGTTGACAACTTCCTTCAGCATTCATCCTGAGCAGCATGACAACCCCCCAAGCTCGCCAGCAGACTGCTTGGGCTGCATCCCTGACACTTCCCTTCTTCTGCTTTAAAACATCCATTTGTTTTCTCAAGGCCCCCACTGCAGAGAGGGCTTGATTTACATCAATCTCCGTGGCATGTGACAGGGACCAGGTGGTGACTGAGCTGAAGACCACCGTGACTCCCACCCGTCCAGCAAATGACAGCCATCCCCCCCAGCACCCCACGGAGACTCAGCAGCTGCTGCCGCCTCCAGCCCAGCTTGGTGGCACCCCCAGAGGCAGCGATGTGGGATAGCATCTCATCCATAAAAGCTTCTCCCAGCATCCGGTGGCTCTGGTGCTTCAGCAACTGAACATCTGCCGGGGAAAAGGAAAACAAAACGTTCCACTCCTTCCTGCTTATTCATTCTACACCAGTGATTTTTCAACCTCGTTGGGTTTGCAGGGGTCTATGAGTATTCAGGTGGCAGCATGTGAAGCCCCCTGCAGTGATTCAAGACAACTGTAACTGAACTTCATTAGTTAATTTTTCAGGACTGTCCTAGAAGTGCCCAGAGACCTACAGCTAGCTGCAGGTAGAACATCACTGTCCTGATAAACACTTTCTAATAACATGATAGCAAGTAAGATAAAAGTAAGAAAAACCTACACATTAAAAGCATGAGAACATCAACCCACAATTTACTGGGATAGTAACTGTACAATCAGTTGTGTCCAATCTTGTCTAAGACACAAGCTTTAACTGTGAAAAATATGCTCCTTACAGAGCAGTTATCAGAATAAGCTTAATTTATGAAAGTTTCACCATCTTCCTTCCCTGGCTTCTTCTTACAACACTCCTGTGCCATCACAGCTATCTAAAACTATGCAAATATTAAGTAGTCTCCATTGTTTGGCAAAAATTCTGTCTAATACCCTTTATTTAGTCTTAGCTTGTGATTACTAAATTCCGTGCTCTGTGTTACTACAGCAGTTAATACAATGGAGTCCTATCTGCATCTGGATTTCCTTCACACTACAGATATGCAAATAAAAATAAAATATGCAAAAATTTGCAAATATGCAAATAAAATTAAAACAACCTTACCTCCTTGAAGTAGCTGCATTGTGACATGGCTCCTGGGCCAAGTTAGGGCATGGAAGCACTTACAGATAAGGTGGCCCCCAGATAAATAAACTAGCACTGCAGTTCGGCTTCCTTGCTTCTTTGCTCTATGAGTTTTCAGAGTTTTGTCCATCTAGACTGTTAGGGACAGATTCTCCTGTCCACCAAGTACCTGCTCAGCCAGGCCAGTCAATATACAGAGGTGTTCCATGTTGCTCATAACCAGGATCAGTTTGTTGGTGATCCTGCAAACAGCACCAGCTCCTGTTCTCAGTCCATTTCTTCAAAATCACATCGTCAGCTAGTGTAGGGATGCTGAAGAGCTGGCTGGCATAGCAGGTTAAAATCATACTTATGGTCAAAGCCAAAACAATGCCAGCCAGACAAATAGGTAAATATATTCTGAAAGAAGATTTGAGAGATGCTTACCTTCAGGAGAAACTGCTGAATTGGTTAAAGCCAAGCATATGCTCTGTTGCCATACCAATAACCAACTTGTATCCACCATACCACGAGATATAAATGCCTCTAGTAGCCAGATAACATATTACTCTTTAATGTTTTGTTTGTTGCACTTCACGTTGCACAATTCAGCCTGTTACTCCCAGGATGCAGAATTAAATTCAGTTTACTGAATCATTTTGCCAGGGAAAGGCTTCTGCTCCTGTTGCTCTGCCCATCAAAAGCAGCCACGTCTGTGTATGGGTGCAGGCCTGTACGTGTAAGAGCATCCATCAGATACACAGCAGTAACATGGCAAAAACTAACAAACAGAGTCTATAAAATGTGATCTCTGAAAAGAAGATTCAAAGAATTGATGCCAAAATACTTAAAGGAGGAGGGAGAAGAGCTGGTAATGGTATTCAAGTAAGTGAAGTTGTCACCAAGTGAGAGAAAGCCCTTTGCTTTGACTTTGGAGTTAGCTCTGCTTTGAACAGGAGGTCAGTTCATCCAGCATCTGCATGAGTCCATGATATAACATCTACTGTTTCCCCTAGGTTCAGAGCTAAAATAGTGGATGTAAACTCTTAATCTGCAGCAAAGGGGACTTAAATTAGATATCAAGAGAATTAGGAACAAGGAAGCTCAGGACAGTGTTATGAAGAAGTGTTTTGATGAAACACTTAGAAAAACATCTCCCTGGAACAGCCTCTGGGGTGGAGGGATGTATTAGGTGATCTCTTGAGTCCCTGCTATATATCTGATATCTGTGATCTGGTACATTTTCTGACAAAAGCTGGGCAAGTGGGATGTACTTGAAAGGACTGCATTGCTTCACAGCAAAGCAGACAACTCTGTGCCTTCCCTTCCAATCAATCGGGCTCCTAGAGCACAAAGTGCTGAAATAAATTCATGTCATTTTAATTGGTGACTCTCTTTGTTTAA
Source organism: Florisuga fusca (assembly GCA_038090715.1). Taxonomy (NCBI): domain Eukaryota; kingdom Metazoa; phylum Chordata; class Aves; order Apodiformes; family Trochilidae; genus Florisuga; species Florisuga fusca. Next base: position 14,429,941 of record JAAWXA010000020.1, read on the forward strand.
ACAATAAAGAAGTAATATGGGTCACTTCTGCTGTGAAGCAGTTATCTGTCAGACACAGAAAGACTTGTATAACAATGAGACTGGAAATGCTGACTTCATGTTCTCTTCTATTGTATTGTGACCTGGGCTTCTCCCTTTGCTTCCTTTTTTGCTGTCGCTCTTTTCTATTTTCCCACTGATAACAAGCCCTAAAAACATCCCAACTTGCCAAGTTTTCTTCATACAGACAGCTGAAGCTGCTAATTGCAATCTCATCACTGAAGAGCAGACCTGCCCTTCATCTATACTGTGCCATTCCCTTCTTTCCCCTGGAGTTAATGAAGTGTCTCACGCTGAGGAAGCAGTAGTATGTAAGCCCAGCTTTCACCAAGGTTTTTACAGTGCTGTGCTCACAGCAGGGAATTTGAGTCCAAAGCTCTCTAAAAATCAAAGGAATTAAGAACCATCCACTCTTTTGGAACCTGGGTAGGCGCTGGGCTGCAAATGTCTCCAGGTAACTGGGGATGACTACTGCATGGGCTTTGCATGCCTTGTGCAGCATCTTCCCTGTGCCAGTGACTGCTGATTTGCTTTCTCCCTGGTGCAGCAGAGCAAGCCCATCACCCAAGATTCATCTCTTATCTATTTGTCAAAAGGTCAACAACACTCTGTGGATAAAGTGTGGGTTTTTCTTGAGAGAAGAAATGTACTTCCTGGGGAAGAGTGAAGTACTTTGGCATGAGGGTAGTGATGCATGGAGAGTGGACCTCATTCCAGCTCCCTCACTTAAAGCTGTTGACAGAAGCAACACTTGTGCCACCTAGGAAAGTGAGTGAATTGCTGGCATGGCATGAAAAGCTGCAGCCATGCATTAGTTCCTATGGTTTGGGGGTGCAAACATGATTTCCTCCACAGGGCTTTGAAGACTATCCTTCCAATAGCAGGTTACAGTGAAATAAAAACCTTAAAATTGCTATCTAAATCAAACTGACTTGAGACCTCTCTAAAATTCCCCAGAAAAGTGAGCCTCAAAATTTAAAAAGGAAAAATTTCTCATAGCCTGTCTTCAAAATCTAGTGGTGATGGAAGATGTGGCCATAGATGTCTCACAGTAGCTGTAGTTTTAGACATAAGAAAACAGAACTGCCTGCGGACCCTCTATCAGTGTCACACTGAAAGTCACCTAGCAGGGCAAGAGGAGGGATAATCCCTATGAATGAATAGACTTCTGATATGCCATGACAGCTGCCTATTTCACACTTGCCTGTCTCTGCTGATCCATGCCTCTCTGCCCCTGCTTCTTTAACACAAGTTCAGAGTTTGCACACCTGTCCCCAAGACACCACTTCCCCTCAATCAGAATATTTATTTAAATATGGAAATTATGAACCTAAAAGAAAAAAAAAAGAATACTGTGCCCCCAGGGGAGAAGTGTTCTGGAGATTAATACATGGGAATGTTTATGTTAGCACCTTATCTCTTCAGATATGGAAAGCTGGCTATCTTTCCTATCACACCTGTCTCTGTTTTCTGTAGAAAGGGGAGAAAGGGCTGAACCTCAAACAGAATGCAGGCTTGCAAACATAGTAAGCAAAACCAACAAATATATGTGCTATTTTAAAAAATGTTTAAAAATTGAGGAATGTTTTATTGGTTTTTGCTTCCTATTGGGAAGGCTCCATTTCTGAGTCTTATCTACAGCTATAAAAGCTGAAAACTATCCACAGGCACCCCAAGCTCCACAGTTTAACTATTCCTTAAGCATCTGTGAAAGGAGGCTAAGTTGTAGAAGGTGATGTGTGCTGTACAGTAACCCACAGATGCAGAATTTCAGTGGGTCTCTTCATCTCTATGGGAAATGTTTAGGAACTAAAAAACTGAAGCTGTTTGGAAATGCTTTTAATTTATAAAGCTGTGAGTACCTAATCGGTCCTTGTATTCTGACATCCATCTGTGTGCATGCTTCTTGCAAACTCTTCTCAGGTTGAAAGTCCCCAAATCTTACTGGCTGAACATAACAAACATGAATTGTGTTGAAAATATTCCCAGCCATGGAAAGAAAGAGACCATGTGCTAAAGCCTCCACAGATACAGCCAGCTCAGCAAGTAAAGCACAGAGCTTTGCTGTGCTTGTCACGTTGTGCTAAATCCAGTCCAAAAAGAAGTGCTCAGGCCAACAAAAGCTTTAATTTTCATTCACTTTTGTTAATGAGAAGGAGATGCATATATCACCTGCCTGAGACAGGCCTCTGGTGCTAGATGTGGGCAGCACTTTCCCCACAAACAGTTCTGCTGGCACATCTCATCCAAGGCTGCCTTGGGGCTCAGCTGCTGCCCTGGGCTCAGGGCTGTCCATGCTTCCCAGCTCTCTGGTCTCCACTAATGTCCCCCAGGACTGAGAGCACCCTTGCCCCCTGCTGCACTCTACAGCTTCGTTACCGAGAGGGGAACGACTTTCAATGTATCTCACTGCTGCTAAAAGTCTTAATAAGAACACACACATACAAAGAAATCAAGAAATTCATCAAATTAATGGATAGCCCCTGCAGCACTATAAATCCAAACATATGAATTTTAGCATCTTCAGGGGGTTTAATGACATTTTTCCCTTCTGGTATCTGAGCATTATAAAACTCCTGGCAAGTCAGTGACCCAGGGAATGCAACTGATTTGAACTAAAAGCAAAATGACTGAGGGGTTTAATGGTCCAAGCTGGGAGAAATGGAAAAAAAAAAAAAAAAAGTAAGTAAGCACTTTGTTATACATGATAAAAACCAAATTGGAGCAGTGTCCAATTCTGCACACTTTCCTCAGGCAAATTCTCATCAGTTTCACTGGCAGGGGTATGGACGAGTTCCCAGAGTGGGACTGAGTGGCTGGAAACAGAGCCACAGGGCATTTATGAACATCAAACTTGAAGCAGGAAGAAGGCAGGTGATTTTCAGAACATTTCACCTGTAAAAATCTGCTTCTCTTAAGGTATGTCTAGCAGTAAAACAAAATGTCTGATGTTGAAGTTGTGCTCCCTCAAACACCACTTGGGGTAGCGGCTGATGTGAAGAATATTTAAGTTACCACCCTACAGTGGGTTGAATTCTTTAGATAAAACAACTTCCTTCATGAAAGAGGTTTTTTTCTTTTAATTGTAGGTGATATTTTTCACTGGAAAACTTTGTTTCAACTTTATGATCTTTTTTTTTTTTCCATTGGAGAAGTGTCAAATAAGAACGTTTTAGCTTCACACTGACATTTCAAAAATGCCAAGAACATCAGCATTTGTTTAGATCAAAGATGTCACTATTCATCAATCTGATATTTCAAAATTGGGGTTTTCCAGAGCAAAATCATTCAACAAAAATTTTTCCCCACTGTTGAAAAGCACCTTTTCAAAATGCTCTGCCAAACCTAGTTGAAATGACCACCAGTGGGCACGTGTCTCAGGAATTCCCTCCAGCCTGCCAGAGTTCCCACTGTAAGCGCTTGCACAGAGTAGCACCCAGCCCCACCAGCACCCGCCGCCACCAGCACCCAAGCTCCACCAGGACTGGAAACAGCACAGCACCCACTCAGGTGCTCACCTCCCTCATCTGAGCTGGAGAGATCCAGGTCTGCTGATACTGCCAAGAGGCTCACTTTGTGAGGAGATATGTAACATCCTCTCTATTTTAGGACTGTAAATAGACAGAACAGGCAGCACAGCCCTCACAGTGAGGCTACATCCCAAAGTACCTATGGTATCTATAGGTGGTACTGTGAGGCAAATACACAGAATTATTAGGAGATATTACTGAGGACTCAGCATCTTCAACCTTTCCTGCTGTCTGATGCCACCATGCTGCCACTTCTGCTCCCTTCTCCTCCATCCAAGCAGGTACTGCTGCATGCCACCTGTCCACATAAAGGAGTAGGGCCAGGAGAAGGGTCCTTCCCTGTCTGGCAATGTGTATCCCCAACATGTGGGTGCGACACATCAGTCCATAAAGCCCTGTGGCTTGAGCAGGAGGTGGTTGACATAAAATTATCCAACACCAGTAGAAAACTGAAGGAAGGCTATGAAAGCACTTTCCAGCATTAAAAAGATCAGGCAGAGGAGCTAGAAATTAATCCATTTTCCCACTTACACAACAGTTTCTTTAAAGGATGAATCCTTGCTATCTCATTTGTGTTTCCCATCTCTTCCTTCTCCAGGTGGCAGCACATGATTTCCCCCAGGCCCTTTCTCATCTCAGGATGGAAGCTCCTCCAGAATTGGCAGCACTGTTAAAATCTAATCAGGTGCTTGTGCACAACAGATCCAGAAGCAATTGCAATCAAGCCAATAACTGCATCTGATTACACATGAGAACCTTTGTGCCACTAAGTGTTTTTCAGTCCTTAATAAAATGTGCCTGTCTTGCCTCAAATTGCACCAGACAGGGTTGTTTTGGTTTTATTTTTTTATTAAGAATTACCTGAAAGGAGAGAGGGAGGGAGATTGGGATGGAATTAGAAAAGATAACCACTGAAAACAAGGTAAATAAATGCCTAAAATGCACCCATTGCCTCATATGCCTTCATCATAGTGAAATGGAATCTTCAGAATGAATTTCATAGAAATCCCAGAAACCCCAGTAAAGTATAAGGCCAGGTGCCCACAGCTCCTGTCATGGTCTCATGACAGTCAGAGAGGCTGATCAAAAGCAGTGATCAAATTCATCAGGGAGCAGGAGATTTTGGGTTTAACACACAATGGGTTGTGTGGCTGATGTATTTGTCACTGCACACACAGCAACCACAGTTGCACACACACAAATACACACAGGCACCCTCATATAAAGGCACTGCACAAGCTAAAACAAACAAAACTCCCAGTACATGTATGCCTTCTAGCTTAGTTCCTGTTTTTCCAGATTTTCTAGCAGTCTACACAAAGATACAATGAAAAATCCTGAGTCTGAATTTTCCTTGTTACCTCAACATTGAAAAGTTATGGATTTTGCAATTGTTATATCAGGAGAGCCCATACTATGGTTCCTAAAGCTACTCTCAACGTAAGCTGGGCCAACTGTGAAAAAGAAACTGCATGCTTGTGATAATCATGGAGAAATCTCACATGTGCCACACTTCATCTAAGTGGAATCCCACCATTTTACAGACCCTGCAAGCAACACCTCTTTCCCTCCAGCCAGTCCCACCACATACCATCTCCCATGCATGCAGTGCACCATCACCACCATCCCCTCCTGCTGAGGTCCCACACATTCAGTGCAGCCAGTCAGTATTCCTTGGACCTACTGCAACCATTAAAGGGCCATCCCTTGGCTGTCTGGTCATGCATTTTCACAGCTGCTCGCCTCACACTCACTGCCTAGTCCAAGCACCTGCAACAGTATATGGTGTTTCTTGAGCTCAAAATAAAGTTTCCACCAGACATCCAGAGCCTCAGCAAAAAGAGAAGGCATTTCCAGACAGCCCCAGAGTGAGGGAAGTCCTAAAGAGGCTGTCTCCACATAGGGAACAATCAAAGAGAGATGGAGAAGAGGGAATAATGAGCAAAATGCCAACCACATGGATTTTGTCTTATAACAGATAAGTGTCCCAACATACGATGAAGTCTAGTCATGGCACAGGAGTTGATATTGCTGCAATAAGGAGGGAAAGCCTAGAGCTGCCACATGTCCTGGAGGAAGAGTCCACTCATTCCTGCTGCAATAATTTGCAGGTCTAAAATGCAAAAGTGTAAAGCAGAGCTTCTGTGCCTCCAACCCCTTTAACAAAGGCAAAAAGGGAGGAAGGACTTGCAGCGGGAGAAGGAAGCATCAGCTCATGAGCTATTTCCATGCACACCCAGGCTCCACTAGGTACAGCAGAGGACTTGACTCTATTTCCTGGGTTTCAGCAAAGGGGCAATTGGAGATGATTAAGCAATAACCTCTAAAAGTTGAACCTGTTCCTTGTCGCTGTTGATCAGGGTTTGGCAGAAGAGCTGCAAAGTCCATGTCTGGGATAGGAAGCTGCATCTGGGAATTGGGACTTGCAGACACTGGAGCACATCGTCTTCCAAAAGTGAGGGTACCTTCAAGAAAGACTGAGTTCAGCAGCCAAATTTTAGGCCAGGAAATTGTACCCCAGCACAACTAAAGAAATTAAACTCATAAAATGTTTCATAATGTAACAGAGCACTGAGAATAGAGAATCATTAAAATAATTATTTTAACTTAAAGGCAAGATAACTAATAGCCAGAAGCACTACTTTCCTCCTGAAATTACTCAGCCTCCAGGAATGTGGAAAAATCTGGATGCTCTCACTCTTCCATGCAGTTCCATAGGTCTATCCTAGCCCTTTGGTTTCCTTGTGAAGACCCTCTTCCAAAGTACTCCAAAATAATGAAGAGCTCTTCAGTGGACTTGGAGCTCATGACCACAGGGTAAAGGCTCTGGAAGGGTTAATACATCCAGAGTGCTGGAAAAGGCACAGCTTAAAATATTCAACAGATGATGAGGCTGTGCATGCCTGTTCAGAGACTCACATCAGGAATTAAGCCTGCAGAGTTCATTAATAATAATGGGAGTTAAATGCTGTATTGAAAGTGTCATGATGGGAATGGACTCCTTCTGCTACAGCATGGGGCTGTCCTAAACAGATGATTTAATTAGTATATTAAAAGTATTGATTCTGGAAATAAATATGAATTCAGCAAATAATGCTAATGAGCTTCTTAACCCAGCAGTACATCCTCCACACAAACCAGAAGCACTTGCTCATTTAATATGACGTAACCCAATAGTGACAAGAAATCTTAAAAGCACTGTTAATGGCAAGAGCAAACATAATGGTTGCCTCCCTCAAATCTGTTTAAAGTTAACACTTATAACTGGCCTTCCCATTTTCTCATTTCAATGGATAGGTTTCTCTTTTTATAAATTTTATTTTCTTAGCAAGCAGGATATAGGTACGAGGACTGAGAAGGGGAATCCTGAGGGAGGTCCAGGAGGTAGGCTCACCCTTGGTCTAAAACCAAAGATCTACACAATTAATACTCAGTTTTCTTTAGGCACCAGACTTCTTCCTGGGTAGAGATGCTTCTGAGCCTGGATAAAGACCTCTCTCAGATTCAAGAACTAGTTCATGCCCTGGCTTAAAATAATGTGTTCAGATCAGTCCTTTCATACCTCCTCCAGTTCATGATTGAAACTGTCCTTCTTACTGTGCTTCTTGTCAATCTTCATCTCTTTTAAATTCATTCCAGGACTAAACTGTAATGACTGCTCACCCCTGTAAGAAGAAAAATGCAAGAACAGCAATAAAAAGATAAGCAGGATTTTAATCACATATCTTTCTGCAATCTGGCAATGCACCCAAAAGCTCAATGGCTTTGACAGATATCTGCAGAATATGAGCACTACCAGGTCCAACAGTGAGTCCTCCTCTGCTATCCACCAGCAAGCCAGACCTTTCCCAGATAATCCCAAATCTCTTGATTCAGATTTCTTCCTCCTGATGGCCCATTGCAGCACCAGATTTTGCATCTAATTTGCTTCAGATGTTTTAGCTGTTCCATAGTGGGAAATGGATAAAGTTTCTTCCTACAGCAGTGAAGAAACTCCATGCAATAAAAAAGAGAAGCTTTGCAAGGATTTTGTTCAACAAATTTTAGCTTCACTTAATAGTTACTCATTAATATATATATATGAATAAAACCTTTTATCTGCAGTGTCTGCCTTTTTTGCAAAGGAGAAATTCCCAGGCTTGTACATATAGTCATTAGCCAGTGCTTTCCCATCTGCTCTTTGTAGGGAATATGCCAGCTTGTTGATAGTATTCAGTGTGGAAGTCAGGGGGAAAATCTCTGATCATTGTGCATTAGCTCAGCCTTTCTCTGCTCTGGCAAGTTTGACTTATCATTAAACATCCCAGAAATGCCAGCTCTAAAAATCATTTCTACTTTGATGCTATTTTCCACCTTTGAGAAACTGCTGCTCTCCTTCTGGGATTTGCCTTTTATTAGAAATTTTTTTAAAGGCCAAAAAAGGTAGAAATGCATCAACAAAATCAAACAATTCCACCTGTAACAGAGATTTCTTTGGTGCACATTTTCCAGTCTTGTCATCATCCCTCTTCTATACCACAGAAATGTATGAAAGGAAAATAGAATTACTAGTCAAAGTTATGCAAGAAACCAAGAACAGTTAGTCTGGGTTTAAACAAGAGTCTAACTCAGTATCCTTCCACAGCACGTAAGCAATGCCCATTGGAAGCTGAGTGAGCATACTCAATACTTGCCCCAAGCACTCCTTTCATGCATGCAGTCATTAGTATTTCCTTTGTCTTAATTAACACTCACTTGAGCGTAATAACTAATTACACATAGTTCCTGCAGCTCACATTCATTTTTAATTTATGATAACTAGCTGCTGCTAATCTATACTGGTGTTGAAGGAGCCAAGTCTTCTCTGCCTTTTTCCCACTTATCTAAATGCCAATCCACACCCACCTATAGCGAGATGAGCAGAAGACATTTTCCACCATTTGCAGTCTCCCCTGAGAAGACTTTACATTGCCAGTGTTCTCAGCTTTGTGTACCAATTAGTTGTTCTTGTCCAGTAATGTCTCCAGAGTGATCTGCTTGCTATCAACTGTATGGATCTGTAGGCCAAAATCTCTCTCATTAATAAATACGAAGGCAGGGTCAGTTATCAGGAGCATCAACACGCATAAGAAGCAAGCTCACAAGAGGAGAAAAAAGAACAACTTGTTTTTACTTTTAGATGCCCTTTTGATCCTATTAGAAAGGAAACTGTGAGACTAGAAAGTAAAGTGAGATAAGGGAGAGCTGGCACATGTTGATTTGAATAGGTTTTTAAAGCAGGAAATACATATACATTGCCAAGCTCCCATTCCTACCTGGGAAATCCTGAGTGGCCTTTAAACCCTGCTAATGCTGAGCACAGTGCTAATACGGCAGCACCACTTCCAGGAGCAGCTGTCAGCACAGGAACATTCTCCCAGCCTGGGCTTGTTAAGGACTGGGACCAAAGCCTGTGTTGGGGGGTCCCAGAGCTGCAGCCAGTTTGCTTCCTTATAGCCAGTTCATTAGGGACAGCTTCTGCCCCTTCTTCCCAGGCAGTGACTTGTTTTGTGCACTCAGGTGGCATCTGGCCAGAGCAATCTGATCACTGAGAAGAAGCAAAGGATGCAGAATCTGGCCTTGTTTGTGTTTGTTATTCCTACCCACAGGCTGGAAAAAACCTTTCTTTTTTCCTGTTGATTCAGGTATTCTCATGGAAGAACTTCAGGACTTGATTGTTCTCTGCAAGCCTTTCCTGTAGACCTAGGTAAAGAACTGAACTATAAAAAATCATAGCACAGAGGCTCTGCAGAGATCCATCTTGGATGACTGCTAAGAATACTTAATGATCCTTGAATTCATGAGGAGAAGAGAGGGTCTTGCTTCTCCCACAAATCTATTTTCACTATGTAGAAACAGGCCCACAGAAAAAGATGGCAGTTTTCTTTCAGGGAAATTTCTGCTCTTTGATTTTACAAAGAAAAAACTGGGATGAAAGGTAGTTGAAATTATTTGTTTGCTGACTGTATCTTTGGCTGGGTTTTCTGATGTCTAATACGGTGTAAGCTGTGAAGTTTTTTCTAATCTTGGACCATCACAACAACCCAGTCTTATGTGGACTCCCTAATGTCTAGCAAAAGCTGTGATCATATACTGTCAATAGAGATGTATTCTCCTTAAGCTCTTTCAGGCCACTACTTTTTATAAAACATGTATGTACCAGCTATATTTGAGATTTCTACCCATCTGCCCAACTTGGTGAAAATTCAATCTCCTAAAAAAATTGTTGCAGGCAAAAGATGGACACACATGCCTAAGCGCATGCAGGAGGCATTGGCCACGTAAGCCAAGGAGAGCAGGACAGAGAATTAGTTGATCCAAGATTTTTCCTCAATATATATTTTCCTCAATACCATCAATTATAGGAAACATATTAGAACAGAGAAAGCGTTCAATGATGCTTCTCCAAGTATTTTTCCAGCCTCCAGGAAATGCTGTGAAAGGTTTTCCCAAATTAAAGAAGATTCATAGGACTTTTTCCTATTAATTTTTCCACTTATGTTTTACATCCATTGAAAGTATCTGCATACAATATCTGCAGCAGGGAACTCCACAGCCTAAGGGTATGTTTTGTGAAGATCACTTCTTTTTGTTTGCTCTAAAACTGCATCATGACAGTTTCATGCCCCCATATTGAAAACCACAGCATGGGACTGTGTTTCATTGGATTTAAAAAATAAAAAAAACCACATCACCCCAGTGAGTACAAGAAAGTATCCAGCCTGCCAGATGCTCCAGAGACCAACATCAGAGCCTCACTAGGTATGATAGATGTTCAAATGCACACAAATCTGAAGGTTGCTAGTACTTGGTTTACCTGCCCCCCATGTCAAGAGCTTTGAAAAAATTGTGAGACCCAGAAGAGGATAAATCAGGGAATAAAAGTTCTCAGTCTGAACTTCCTTTCTTTCTTACAAGCTATCCATCACATTTTGAAACATCAGATATTTGATTCTGGCTTTGGTGACTTTTGTAAACCCTTTTCTTTCATAAATAGGTGGGCCATCTTCTCTATGTATGATACATTAAATATTATCCAGTAACTACTGGAATCAATGAAAGCACTCCAATTCAGCTCAAAATAGTTAATCACTCTCCAAAAGCTGATCTTTATTAATCTGCTTTGAAAATCTAAAAGTCAAGAACTTTTTTTCTTTTGAGGATTCTCAGCATCTTGAAGAACTACTCAATCAGACCTTCAGAGTAGATTATTTATTAATCTGCTCCGCAAACCCAAAATAGAGAAAAAATTAAGATTATCAGTGTCTTGAAGATTGATGAAGGTGATTTTCACTGACTCTCTGGAGGAAAACTTAGGGCTGCTAATACCCGATATAGGTCAATAAATCATTCTTCTAAGAGTGACCTAATTAACACGCAAGCCCTGATTTGAATGCATGAGGTTCATTATCTTGACACTCTCATAGAAAAGAAAAGTTAAAAAAAAAAAAAGGTAAGAAAAAAATAATAGAAAACTTTATGTGAGCAAAGTTTCTGGACAAAATGGGAAACATCTGCCTCCTGTGCAAATGCTGCTTTTGGTTTGCCAGCCTTAGGTTATTACTAAACAAGGGAAGATAATAGGAAACACCTTCAATTAGTCTGAGAGGTGGAAAAAGTCATCATTAAACACACAGATGGTTGTTATATTTCAGCACCAGAGACCTGTTAGTGTTATCCAGGAGAAACTATAACTTTCATGGATGCAGGACTGATTGGTGGTGACTACCTCTGCAAAAGCACTCATTGCCTGGTGGAAAGGATGCCCAGAGTACAAAGGACACCAAACCACAGAGTGGTTGTTGCAGTACCCAGACTGCCTCTCTGCAGTGACCTATGGCTGTGGAATACAGAAGCGCATGTCTGGCAGGGAGTCTGACAGATCTCTGTCTGGAGGAATCAAATTCATTCCTTTCCCCCCTCAAGGGGGCTGAGAGCCAAATTCAGTTTTATGATCACCCAGGTACCTAAGTAGAAAAACTGTTTTCTAAAGTATTGTAATGGCTCAAGGTTAAATAGCTTTCTTTTTCAACCCTTTTCTTACCGTGTTGAAGTAAGAATTTTGTCTTTGCTTTTGTACTAGGTGTTGAACAATGCATAGGGGAATATATTATGGCAGACAATCAGAGTTGTAATTTTTTCGAGTATCACATGTAAATACAGAAAGATTTATACCAGAAAGCAACCAGAACCCACTCTTCAACAGACAAGGTGGGCTTTCTCTCTGATACACATGTCCATTATTGCATCCCCAGGTAAGTATCAGACATAAGGGAAGATAACCCAACCACTGATACAAAAGCTTTTGAAAGAACTGTATACAAAGAAGTTTAGACATAATCTGGAAACTGGGAAATCATTCCTAGTAGATGGAGAATAGGATTTCTAGAATGAGAAAAGTCGAGATTAAAGGTTTTGAAGCTGAAGCTTGATTATATCACAGCGATTACATAGTATAAAAGCAGAAGCATCTGCAGAGGAGCAGAGCTCTTCTGTGTCCTGTAGTCCTGCCTTTACAAAATACATCTGTGAGACTGTACACAAATATAAACTCATGTGCATGGTTCTTGTTCAGTTTTGGGGGAAAGTGAATGAAATTGGGAAACTGGATCCACTTACCTCATTAAAAGAAAAAAACACAAAGTGGAATCCTGTTTCAGACAGCTCACTTGATTAATTAACATCTGAATCAGTGCTTGGTTGCAAAGCCTGCCTTTCCAAACCAGGAGCCATAATCAGCAATTGTTCTTTTTCTATTAGGGTAATCGAGGAGGATGCCATATGATTAGCCCATGGCTTTATTGATTAATTTATCATTTCTTTGTTTGCATTTGATTTTGATTGATTTTCTGTGCTCTTTGCAAATGAGCAGGTTGTCATGAATACAAAAGCACTTCACACACACAGTTGATACCACAGAACATTTTTCTGTTCTTTTCCTGTGTTCTTCACTGAAACTGCATCCTTTTGCTGCCCACCATACTACTGGGTAGTATAACTACCCAGTACTTCCAGTGAGCTCCTGGGAAAGGCTGCAACACAGTATTATAAGGCTCACTTCTCATGGCTGGATTTGCAAGCTGGATTAGCAGAACTGTAAGGTGTTCATATGCAAAGACTTGGAAAAAAAGCCCTGTTTGACCTCTGAGGAGTCTTGCACAATATTTCTTGATCAGCTTTCTTAAGTCTTGCTGTTACTTAGGCTATGAATGGTTCCTAGGAGCATGGCAAGATGAACTGCAGCTTGAGGCTTTGTCCCGAATTTCATAAGGACTGATCCAAACACCTCCTTTAGGCCTTTCCCAGGAGGCACAAAGAAAGTGAGGATACTGTCCTCCAGGAGTAGTGGCAAGCAGAGAACTACCCTAGAAACAGATGGTTTTGCAGAGAGACTCCTCCTACATGAGCAGATTACCTGAGATTGTGTTACCGCCCCTCCATTCACCACCACCACTACTCAAGATCACCACCCTGATCATGAACCCATTTGTAAGCTTCTTGCAATAACACAGCTAAAGGTTTTAATAACCCCCCAGAAGGATGGTTTGCAACTGCACTGAGCCTGGGACTCAGCTCTTTCCTGCAGATGCTCAGTGAAAACTTTTTGACCTGTGGTAGGTCTAGAACTGCCACCACCTGGAACTAATCTTCTTAGTTTGAGACCAAACACACCTTGCTCATGCACTGCCACTCTCCTGCAGAGCCAGTGGAAGATAATAAACGTGTCCCTCCAGGAAGCTGGTGTCAGGAAGCTCAGCATCAGCTACGAAGGCTCATATTTTGTAATATAGAAGAAAAATCAAGCAAAAAGAGAAGGAGGTACTTCACTACAGAAGTTTGTTTGTTTTCTACTAAGACAGTGATGAATTGCAGCTTAGACTAATGAAGGGCAAAGGGTCTCTGGGATCTGCAATCAGCAGCCCTAAAACACACTGGTGTTCACTGAATAGAGTAGCTCAAAATTAAAAGCAGTAAAGAAACCAGAGCAAAACAGCCATGTTTTGTACCCTGTTTGGGGACTAAAATTTGTCAACAGAGCTGTTCACTTCTCTACTTTGCATTTTGGATGTCTGGCAAAGCATTTTGTGTCTTCAACTTAAACTTCTCCCATAAAATAGACACTACCTCATTTTCTGGGGCTTGTGAGGAGGAAGTGTCCAATATGCTTTATGGCTGGGGTTAGATGAGTGGGTGGATGAGGAGAGTAAAACAAAGTAGTAACAATCATATTACATGTCATCAGGTAGACCTTAATTAACAGCTGGTATTTTGGTGAGCTTTGATTCTCACTGCTGACTGTAAAAAATGGCAGCCACAAACTGATCAGAGCCATCTTAACCATCTATATTATTAAAAAAAAAAATAAATATGCTAAAGCAAAAAGCTTACAAGCAGTTTATTAGTCTTTTCATATTCACAGAATATGAAAATATTCTAAGCTAGCAATTGCTATTAAAAAAATTCATATTAAAGAAAACCCCAAGGAGCTGTTTCTCACACATACCCTTTTACAACTTGGACTATTTCCATAAAGCTCTAGTTCTTCATTATATATATATGTGAAAGTTCTTCATGCAGTCATTAAAAATTAACCTACATTAACAGCACTTCTACACTTTTTAGCATCATTAAGGTCACAATCCTGTTTAAAATGTTTTGCCAAACCTTTTATGGCTACTTGGTCTATTCATATCTTATCAAAATCTTGACTGAACATATAGCCTCCCAAACAGATTATCAAGATTTTCTCATCACCTGATATGAAAGCATCCTCTAAACATATTCCATCTGAACAAGTTAAGAAAAAACATAAAACACGGCATCGGACATGGAAGAAATAATTTGAACCTGTTGGGAAAATAAGTGGCTAAAAATACGTGATTCCTATTTCTGTAATTGCAAACACCGAGTTTCCTAAAAAGGCAGAAACTTCCAAAGTTGATATACTTACTGTTACCAAAAGATATTACTCCAAAATTATATACAGCAGTATTCATTGGACACATAAACAGAAGACAGAGGATTTATTAAATCCAAATATGCTATACCTGACTCATTGGAAGGAATTTGGTCTTATAAGTTCAGCAGTGAAGAGATAAGATTTGACTTGTGATTCTTCCTTATGTGTCATTAGGAAGTCTATTAATAATTTTGCGCATCAGTTCATCATCATCAAAAACAGATATTATATTCTCACCTGCTGGGGGAAGCTTTCTTGAAGATAAATACCTTAATGCTATGAAACATTCAGGTGAGCTGTCTAGCAGTTTATGCAAACATCAGCCTTTTGTGCTTAGTTTTCTGAACCAGTGAGTGGTGTTTAATTACCATTCTGTCCACAGCATCATGAGAAATTAAAACCCAAGTGACAACAGTGATTCTTTTGTTATCTCATGCTGCACTATTGGAAAAATTAGAGCTGTGACAACAGAAAATGAAACTGACTGTTAACAAGAAACAACCTTGAACTATGAAGACCAATTAGGAAACAACAAAAAAAAACTAATCAGGGAGAGGGGAAAAAACTGCAGAAATAACCACTGTGGTTTTGACCATGTGGCAGAAGCAGTCCTTCAGAGCAGTATCAGTAGGAAATGAAGGTAGAAATTACTTTGTATATTATTTTGTATATGTGTGTCTACTTATATGTATGTACATATATTCACATTTGGACACTAGTATCTCTACAACTGACAGTCATGAGTTCTTTATCCATCCCTCAGACAGTTGACTGGAATTGTAGGTATCATAACACGGTCTCTTCCTAGTAATGTTTTAAAATGTAGAACATCCAGCTTGAAACTTTCCCCATTCATCTCTGATGGAAAGCAGAACAGAACTGCAGAATCACAGAATGTCAGGGGTTGGAAGGGACCTCTGAAGATCATTGAGTCCACCCCCCTGACAGAGTAGGACCAAAACAAGGACAGGTCACACAGAAATACATCAAGATGGGTCTTGAAAGTCTCCAGAGAAGGAGACTCCACAGCCTGTCTGGGAAGCATGTTCCAGGGCTCCATAACCCTTACAGTAAAGAAATTCTTCCTCATGTTGGGGTGAAACTTCCTGTGTTTTATCTTGAATCCATTGCCCCTCATCCTATCACAAGGCACAGCATATTAGTGCTAGAGAGAAGGCATAAACATAGAGCAGATTAAGAGCCTGAACCTTCCTACCTTACCTGAACCTTACCCCAAGGTCTGTATTGAATTGAAAGGATTACACTGAATTTTTAACAGCATGCCATAGCGCTATTCTAACCTCATTTCATTTAAACCTAGTAGTAAGCCAGAGAGATACAGAGGCACAACCCAGGTCTTCAGGGAATTAGAATCTCACTCATAAAGTTAAAGAGGAAACAACAAAAAACTTTGAAGTGTGATAAAAAGCACAAAAGCTCCTGAGAAGTTGGGTATCCATATCCAGATACCATCTATTCACATTTGTTACTTGATAGGATGCTGATATACCCAGGGTCATTCTTAGAAGACAGATAAGTAAAACTACTAGATTTTTCAACAAAAAAATCTAGTTTTTCAACTAGATTTTTCAAAAGACTATACAATACTGGCTGAAGCCAAATTAATTTGCATTAAATTTAAGATTGCTAGAGAAGTAGAGAAGGTGTGATACTCTCCTTTTCACCTCATGAAAGAAAATAAAATTATAACAACCTTGCAATATCCATCTGTGCTACCTGGTAATATAGAAGCCTCACCAAAAAGTAATTAAAGAGCCAAACACCATGATATCTGATTGGAGACATCTTTTTTTAAAGTTCTTAGAGGGCTAACTCCATGAGCTCAAGAAAATAAAGCTCTTGTTACTTCCAGACACATAAAGAGGCAGGTGAGAACCAAGCAGCCTTTTCTGCCTGAGAACCAAAATAGCACATTGCTTCCAATTTTAGATCTGATAGGAAAAAGAAAGTATCAGAAGGTCGACAGACATTATTAGATCCAAACCACAGACAAGCAGATCTTCACTTCAGCCCACATCTCCCAACAGCAGCCAGTTGGCAGAGAGCAGCTCAGAGGGTGACCCGTGTCCTCTCTGCCCACTGCTTGAACAAATGGGGCCGTTTCAGTCAGCTGCTGCTGCAAGCAGGAGATTAACTCTCAGGCTGATGAATTGAGAGCAGAACTAAATGAAGCAACTCAATTTTTCTGTTGGGTTCTCTAATCACAATTCAACACCTAGGAGGAAAAAGTGCAATCTCAGAGCTTTGCAGCCTTTCTGCTGGATAACATGTTTCTACTGTAGAGCCATAATGAAGTATAATGGTGTATAACTTCATGGAGTCTCTGACAGGTTAGTGACATTGTAGGGGAAAGCACAGCCCATGTTACACCTAGAATGTCTTCAGCCCCTGTCACAGAGAAGTTAGGAAGGTAAGATTCAGCTGATTAATACAGTTTGCAAAACCTCCTTGCAATGAAGCAATATGAGAGGTGAGCTGAGGGTGTTACGAAAGGAAAAAGCATTGCAGGAGGCAAATCCTAAAATTAAAGATTGGTTTCACCCTTAGCATCACTATGCCATCCATAGGCTCATCTCTAGTGGTCACAGTTTTACCCCCACCCCCTCTCAAACCTAGTTCAAACCTAGTTAAAATCCCTGTCGATAAACCCTGCCAACTCCCGGTCAAAAATCCTTTTCCCTCTCCTGGATAATTCTGTGCCATCAGGTCTGGTGCTATGTAAACATCTCCATGATCAAAAAATCAAAAATTCAACCTATGGCACCAGCCAAACAGTCGTTAAGATGTGACACATTTTCCACACTTACTTTCTCCAGGACAGAACAGCAAGTACCTTGTTCCCAGGAGAAGCTGATGGTGACCTCTGACTTGGACCTGTACCCTTCACATCCAAACCAGCCAAAAAACATAGATCCAGTTGCTCTCTACTATAGGTGATACATACAGCTTCCTACTTAACCCACCTACTGCTCAGATCTGCTTGGTTTGCCTTCTCTGTGATTACATCGCTTTGCTTTGCTTAGAGCAGCTGGCAGGAACAAGCCCGATGGATGCGGTCACATTTCTTGCCTTTCACATCCACCCTGAGTCCAACTTCTCTCACTCATCCATTAACATCTCCCAGCCTAGAGAGGGGCAGAGACTTCTTCTGCTGTGTTGCTTGGCTGTTAATAAGAAAAGGCATTGGGTGGGAAGCCTGCAGACTCCCTGGTGCTAAAAGGAATGAGAGTTCTCTCTGGCTTCTCTGACCGCCTTCCTGCAGATTGTTTTCAATCAACTTTTTGGCTACCCTAGAGCACAGTGATGAGATGAACAAGCCTGTTCTTGCACAGGAGCCTTTCATCTGTTATCTAGGTGGAAATAACAGGCTGGGCCACAGCATTCAACTAAAGTTTCTAGAGGGATTGGCTGCCCGTTCCCCATGGGGAACCTGAGACCACAGCAGCAAAGTGTAATTGCCACAAGTTTGTTATGGTCAAGCAAAGGGATTGCTGATCCACCTTATCCAGGCTCTCCAGTATGTGTAGTTTGAGTGTAGAGCTATACTGCTACCAAGCAGCATTTTAAGCGAAGGTCCCCTGATCACACAGCTGGAAACACCTGCATTTGTGAGCTTATCATCTGAGGGTGATAGAGAAGATGCTGAGGGAACAGAGCTGATTTTATCCCTCCTCACAGGCAGCAATCCCTGAAGCATGAGGACCCCTTGAAGCACCTCTCTGCTCCCTCACCACTAAGGAATTCAAAAGAGTTTCTTGTGTCTGTCTTGTGGGTGGCTAAAAAACAAAAGCAAACAAAAATAGAAAAAAACCAAAACAAAAACCAAACACACAAAACTGTTTGGGGCAAATTTCATGATCATTATAGTGATGATTCTACTGGCCTTTACTGAAAGACTTTATCACAAGCCATTTTAAAAAGAGGTGGCAGGAGTAAAAGGGTAATTTTTGCTTTCATTTCCTTACCCAGGATGATTAAACTATTTAAATAGAACAAATGTCAAGTGGAAGGTAGATGCAGAAGGGAATCTTCTGCCTTGAGAAGAAATTCACAAACTTTCCGAAAGCTTTTTCTAATTTTTTGATGACTCCAGAGATCTTGCTTACAGAAATACATACACACTGGGAGCCTGATCTGTAGAGTTGATTGGTATGCAATGTTTTCAGTGCCCCAAAACACAGATACAATCTGGTAGCAGACTGCAATGTACTTGATGCACAGTATCTGAGCATCAGCAGAGCTTGCTCTGAAAATGCAGATCCATTCAGGAACTTATGGAATCACCTGAACCATCAGTAAACTGGAGCAGTCTGGTAAAACACAAATTCACAAATGCTACTAAGATGCTTTAGCAGAGTTTTCTTTTTAATATTTTATAAGCTCACCACACCCATTTGGACACATCTGATCAAAAGCAAGCCAGGGCCAATTTAAAAAAGCATCCTGTGTGTAACACTTTTTGGACACCACAGTTATCAGTAGTGGAAAATATTTGTGGGAAGTTCATTTTGCAAAAGACAGGAACTGTAAAAAGAAAAATTCCCTGCAGTGTTTAGTAGCTTCAGAGTCCCTGCACATCCCCTGCCAGTTACACCCACAGGAACCTCTTCAAAGATCAAAGAACAAGATCATACCTTCTCCTAAAAATCATCTGAAATGCTCAAGAAAAGTGGAGTTCTGTTCATATTCATAGAATCATAGAATTGTTGGAGTTGGAAGGGACCTTAAAGATTATCCAGTTCCAACTTCCCTGAATGGGCAGGGACACCTCCCACTACAACAGGTTGCCAAAGGCCCCATCCAACCTGTCCTTGAACACTTCCAAGGAGGGGGCAGCCACAGCTCCCTTGGGCAATCTGTGCCAGTGTCTCACCACCATCAAAATAAAGAATTTATTCCTAAATTTCCTTTACCTTTTCTCCCAGTTAACAGATTAAAAACAGGAGGATGTGGCAATGTAAGACATTTCTTCTCAGCCAGAGCAGGGATCTGAGAACATGGCCCAAGTCTGTTCAATAAATCCCTTAATTTCTAGTAGGATTTCTTAGGTGCCTCATGTGCATATATGTATCAGCATACCTGAGACATAGGGTTTCACATTTGGATATAGTAGGTTTAACATGATTTTCCACATGGCCTGGTAGTAAAAAACTTTTCTTGGTATAGCAATATAGACATTCTTTCCTATGTCTTGTTTCTTGAAAGGGCTTTAATTCCTTGCATCCTGCTACACAACACAGAAATGTTAGTCTGATGCCCAGGAAATGGATGTATCCAATGCCTTTGAAATGGCCATGGTCCCAGGGAGATGGGGAAAGGACTTGAGGGAAAAACAGCAGTCTCATTCTTCCATCTTTAAGGTTCATCCTCAAGATGTTGCACACAGCATGCTCAGATCCTCTGAAATGGGGTGTAGTGCTCAAGAGGAAGGCTGTATATTTCTGGGGAGGGCTTTGAAATACATGGGAGAGAAACCCCACTGCATTACCAGCATTCAGTAGAGCACTATTCCCAACATGCCAGCACTACGATCACACCAAATCAAAAGTCAGTTAAGACTTTGAAGCTCCGAATTAACAAACTAATTTCAACAGTTTTTTTCCCTTCCCAAGATAACATTTCTGTCAGGCACCTGAAAAGAAATGCTAACTAGACATAGAGTAAATACAAACAATTACTGTGTTTTACCTATGTGTTATCCCAGTGGTACTTGGCATTTTAGGAGTTTAAAGTTTAATTACATTTTTGCTTTTGGTACATTGGATAGCCATTCACCTGTGAAGAAAAGCATCTGAGAGGGTTTCAAGCTCATTTAAAACACTCAAAAGCAAAAACTGCTGAACTGTGTGAAGCTGGCTCTGTGTTTTGATGTGCTATAGTATAATGCATGGAATTCTTTATACATTCACAAAGTGCTGCACTTTCATTGGGCTTTCAGCTAACTTGCAAACTCCACTGGCCCCATCTCAGAAAACCTCTCTCTCCACACTTGCTGACACTTCCAGTAAAATGCCTCACAGGACTGTTGTGTGAGAGAGAGATTTGAAAGCCTGCCCAAGCTGCAGATATTAAAAGAAAGGGGAAAGAGAAAGAGATGATCAAGAACATTTAGGTCACACCATTGCTCACAAAACTGGTTGTTTATTCAGATCTTACACTCCCAGCTTCCTCTGATCACCTTGGTTTCTGATGCCTTTCCTGACAGTCCTTTGTGAGAGACAAGCAGGGGATCCTTCATTGATGAGAAATCCTCATTACAACATTAGGCTCCAAAGGTCATATCCACAATGTCATAACATGCTTCCCAAAAGAAGTCTGTCAGAGCAGGAGGTGTGAAGGGGATAGAAATAGCCATGTAGAAGGCAGTTCTTGATTTTTGTTAGGGGATGAGGAGTTTGACCAAAGACAAGGAGCCACCAGTCCTAACAAACAAAGGTTGTTTGGGCAAAGGAAAGGTTGAGCAAAAGGTATGGCCACGGCCTTGAGCTGTGGGTGAG
This sequence comes from Florisuga fusca, assembly GCA_038090715.1. Classification (NCBI taxonomy): domain Eukaryota; kingdom Metazoa; phylum Chordata; class Aves; order Apodiformes; family Trochilidae; genus Florisuga; species Florisuga fusca. The sequence continues at coordinate 14,451,006 of JAAWXA010000020.1, forward strand.
TGGGGGAGAGAATTTTAAAATTATCCCATCGCTTAAAAGTAACCAAGCATGAAAATCACTAGCCTTCAAACCTCCTCTGCATCAGGAAGCCCACACCACCAGTGCTCTGGCCTGGAGGAGGCACCAGGAAACCACAGAGCAAAACATGTGACCACAGAGGAAATAAGTCCATGCAAATCTTTCATTTATTGGGATGAAGCAGATGCATGAGTGCACACATCTCATTGCACCCTGCCCCAGTGGTGGCTGCTGAACAGGGCAGCAATGCAGGCTTGGAAATCACCCACCACAGAGATGGTGGGTATGGCACGGGGGTAACAGTCACCCCAGTGAATCACTGCAGGGGTTTCCTACTCCTCTGGTTACACCTGAGCCCCACCACCTGCATGTCCTTTTCCTTCTGCATCCCTGGCTCACTGTCAGGGGCACTCACTGCTGCTGGGGGCATGGAGCCCCTGCTGTGCTCAGCCTCCACCTGCCTCTGCTCCAGAGTGGGTGAATTGATTTCTCTAACGTACATCTACAAACACAGTTTTTTCTGCTGTGCTAAATCAACACAGCTCCACAGGATCAGACCAATAAAACACAAAGCAAGCTGGGGGTCTATTTCCTCTGCCTGAAGGGTGCTCCATCATGCCAAGCTATGATTACTACAGCCCCATACCAGTAATCTCTTCCATTCCTCAGGTCCAGTCTCTGCAGTGGGGTGTAGGAGCACATGGTTGGGTTTTTTTAATCTAATCACCATTTATTTTCAGTTATCTGGGGAAAAGAGAAAACCTCTCATACACAAAAAGCCTTACATTACTTTTCTTCTGGCTATGAGTGGGCCACCTGCAGGAAGACAGGGCATGGCCACACAAGCTCTGATTTGGGGAAGAAGATGGAAAATGTGTTACTGGGCAAGAAAAGTAAGAAAAAGAGAATAAAGAACCAGACAGAAAGATATGATCAAAGAGAAACAGATAAATATCTAAGATTCCTTATACTTGTATATTATATATATTACTATTTGTATATGCAAAGTCACTGAGTACTTATGTATAAAGGCATGCATGTATGTATAGGAACTCTAACCACATGCAGGGTTCATTAAGAAAGCTGCTATTTTCTATTTAATCAGCAAGGTAAACTTGGAGCCTCGGGTGATTTTTCAAAGAAAACAGGGAGATTGTTCGGATGCCAGTTCCTATGCTGCCTTCTCCCACTCTCAGTGAGGTTTTTTTCCCCACTCAGAGCCATCCAAAGGATTCACACAGGCACACACACCCATGCTTATTTCTTTGCTCAGATGCTTGAAAGGCTGTCCTGGCCAACAGTAGCCCTCTAAGTCAGAGGCTTGTCTTTCTGCAGAAAACTTTGTAAGAGGCCTCTGGACTTGCACTGTTGCTTTAGTTTTTATTACTTTTTCTTATTCAGCTGCAGAAAATGGTTAAAGAGAAGTCCAGCTACTCACAGTGCCTTTCAAAAGCATTTTAAACATAGCCCAACAGGGCTGGGGTAGATGGTTTTCCCTTCTTAGGAAAAAAAGAAAAAAAAACCAACAAAACAACACCACCAGAAAGAGAGCCTTCCTGCTCCTTTCCACCACCCCCGCCCTGCAGACTCTCCCTTAAAAAGCCATGTGTCTCCATTTCTGACCCAGGTTTCATGGCAGCATCCCCACCACCACCAACAGAACCGAAGAAGAAATGAGGTTGTTTGCAAGACCAGCTCCTGTGCAGGCCACTGCATCCTGGGCAGGACTGTATTCAACTGTGGCAACTGACTGGGTTGCAGAACTCAAAAGCATGTACAGAACCAGGAATCCATCAGTTCACACAAGACTGATGATCAGCCTGCCTTGCTGCTCTCCAGCTTTCTTTTTTTTTTAAACACTCTCTTCCCATCACTGGTATGGGTTGCACCAGGGAGCTGAAACTCTCACTAATTATGAGAGACTTCATATAATCAGCCTTCAGACTCCAGTCCAAATGGGGCTGCTGCTGACATAAAGAAATGGGATAAGGGGTGTTGTGGGATCAGCCCTTTCTAAATTAAGGGCCAGAGAAGTGGAATTTTAAGATGTGGAAAGTGATACAAAAATTATTTGTAATGGTAGCCACTACAGAGCAGCTCCAAATAAAATTAAAATAAAACAAAAACAAAAAAAACCTACTTTGACAGAAATAAAAGCAACTACAAAATAACCTTTCTAAAGCACTGGCATTCCCATGTGAGAAACCAAATCTAGACTGAAAAGAAATAGTTTTCAGAACAAAACATGCCACAGTCCATTGGCTGGGTCATGCACGTGAACTGAACTGTGACTCCAGGATCTAAAGACATCAGTCACTCCTGTCAGAGCAGCTTCAGTTGTTGTGAAGCAGGAACCCAGATCTGATCGTTGCAAGGAGACATAGATGAGTTTGGTCAACATATAATTTGCTGTGCCTAAACTGACAGCTGGATTGGATCCAAACCCCTCAGCCACCCTCTGCATTTACTGGAAGCTTTTAGCAACCAAATCTCCACTTTAGCACTGTGCTGCACCAGAATTACCAGGCCCTGCTGAGATCCCCAAAGAAAGGCTGGGGTAGGTCAGGGCAGCAGTAGCCAGGGGGTGAAAATGGGAAGTTTCTCTCAGTGTCCAGTTAGAGGGGTCAGGGCAGCTCTGTGGGAACCTTTTCCTAAAATAAGCTAGGTTAAGACATCATGCCTCTAAGGTTGATTGAGCTGCTGTCCAAGATTGCTGTCACTTGCAATTGTAAATAGTTACAAAGAGTTTTGTAGCCAAATTAAGATCCTTTCTTCCTGGCCAGCAGTGGATACTCATCTTCTCAGAGAAACTCCTATAGTGGATTGCTGAAGTACCCACACTGTGTTCAACTGCAATGTCCCTGCAGAGACCTGTCTTGTTTCTTTATGTCAAAATCACCCTGGTCCTGCTGCAGGTTCTCACATCCTCCAGTCCGAAAAGGGACAAAGCAGAGTCAGAGCAGCAAGAGAAGAGAGACTTCATGAAAAGTCTTCCACAGGCTTAACTAAAATACAGCAAGCTGTGAACCCACCCAAGGGACACACAATACCATAGTCAAAGCTCAGGGTTCAAATCAGGTTGGAGCAGAACATCAAAGTACTGGTCAGTGCATCATTACCCAGCAGCTGGGATACAGTAATTGTCCACACACTCCTCCCTGGCCTGCAGTAGCATCCCAGATAATACAGCAGAGTTTGTGCCCAGGAAAAAGGAAATGTTACATCACACCCATTGCAGACTAAAGCCAAGTGAACAGAGGGGCAGTCACCAGTGCCCAGCTGCCTCCCAGCAATATGCTGAGCTGCTTTTATTTGGAAAATACATATTTCAGACTATCTCCTTTGATATGCATGCCAGAGGCTGTTTCTGATGTTAGGCTGTGTAGCTTAGGGCTCTTCTGTGGTCTCTTGTGGAGCACAGTTGATTAAGTTTCCTGGCAGCACCCTGTGGAGGTGTTGGGGAGGATCACAGGCATTACCCTCCATGCCAGGAAGACACACACCGCTCCTCTCGGCCATCTTGTCAGCCTCTCAGATTGTATAGGAGTGATCCCTATGCAGTTTTATCCATTTTAAAGTCCCATTAGGGATGGCACTTATGCAAATGTAACTGTCTCATCCTTATTAAAAGGAACGTTTAACACTGAGCTCCTAAGAGAAGAATAAGTGTGTGCTGTCACCACCCGGGAGCCCCTCACCCACCTCCTGCCTGCTGAGACAAATGGGTCACTGCCACCACCTGCATCCCTCTGAGACCACGGGCTGCCTGGACAAGGGGCTGAGGAAAGCCAAAGACATATTGACAATGACTGATTTGCTCAGTGCCTGCACCAAGAAAGGAGGGACAGACATTTTAATCTTCATTAGCACAAAGCCTTGCATTTGAAAGAGAAAAACTGAACACTAGGAAAGGACAGGAGAAGCCTTGAAAAATGAACACAGGGCAACCTTCCCAGCCCTTTCTTGTCATATGAGGAAAAGATACTCCAATCAGGACTGTACAGGGAGCCCTTTCTTTCATGAGAGATGCTGAGACAAGCCATTTTTCCCCATGTTCTGTCTCTTATAGATGCCATAGTAATGGAGAGCCAAGTTGTCATCCCTTTCTTGGAGGGATTTCCAGTTAGTTTGCCTACATGCCCAGTTTTGATCACATTGCATGCTGTTAAATTACCTCAAAAACCTTTTTGAAAGATGATAACCATCACTAATTTCCTTATTGAGAATGAAAACTAAGGCAGATCATGATGAGGACCTTGCCAGTGGTATCAGGGACTGGGAATAACCTGAGCTGGTTTTGCAGCCACAGGGAATTTCAAGCTGCAAAGTCCAGGTTTGTGCTAGGTAGCTTCTGGCACAGTCAGCCTTTGTTCCTGTAAGGAAATAATTCCTTGATCAAGTAATTTCTCATACACATATATCTGGCATGTACACGTGGAATTAATTATAACTGCCTCCAATCTAAGCCACATGAAGTCATTAAAATTCATTCTAATCAATGGCAATGAGCCGAAAACAAATCCAACACCTGCAAGCCAGAGAGAAATCAGCAGTTAAAATACTTAACATATGCCACCCTACCTTGGAAGTTTTGCTGGAGCTTTAACATTCAGAATGTAAACTGAAAATGAGAATTTCTCTGCTCAGACAGCATTTTCCATCTAAGGAGTCATAATTAGAGGAGTCAGTGCCCAGTTTACCTCACTGTAGCATACTGCACAAGACGGTTCAGAAGAACCCACCTGGGGGAGTCTGGAAACCTTTCCCTCATCTCACTGTCAGGGAAAGTGAAGCACAGAAGGAAAGGCATGATGGCACTAGAAGTACTCCCTTCTGAGTCTCACCTTGAGGAAGGGCACGCACACACACACACACACACACACACACACACACACACACACACACACACCATTGTTTACCTAATCAGGATTGGGCAAGCAGGCAGAGTCTGCAGTTCCACTATCCCAGAGTGCTTCATCAGGTAGCTGGGAGACAGGAATAAGCAAGAAACCAGGATGCCAAAAGCAGTCATGTGCTGGTGGTGAGAACAGCCCAACAAGCTGCTGAGATCCAGCTGCAGCTGCCAACATCTGTTCTATTGATCAACTGCAGCCTACTGGGTAGGGAAGAGAGCTTGAAAGCATGAAAGCACACAGGTTATTTGCAGCAGCCTGCAGCAAAGCAAGCTCTTCAGCTCTGCACCAGCCTCTGAACTAGAGAGGACAGAGTTAAGTACCTTCCACACAACTATCTCCTTTCCCAGGGTGCTCCCCAGCCAGCTCTGGAAATGCTAACTCATGGGGACTTCAATTTAGTCTCACCAACATGAACAGGCAAACTGCAAAAAAAGTACCACTGCTTTGTGTCACTCTGTCATTCATAATCTGGACATAATGATGGAGATTTTGGGGATGGAGGCAGGAAAAAAAGAAAAGATAAAAACTTCTGAAATTCATGGGAACCATTTCCTGTGCTTTTGTAACACAGCAGCACTTCAGACACAGACTGAGCATTGTGTTCACTCTCTTTCCCATCTGCAACACTGATATTTGCTTTAATGATCTTTTTTCATTTCTTCTCTGAGTGTTCAGTGGAAATCATCTGCATCTTTGTTTCCCTTCCAGGAGGGAGTGAACCAGGAGTGCATTTTGTATTCAACTTAACAGACTGATTGACTTTAGACTAAGTTTCACTATTTCCCATCTGACTTCCATTATGTAGAATAAGATGGTAAGTCAGCCTGAACTGAAAGCAACTAAGGGAGATTTGGAAGCAGGGGGGGAAGAAAAGAAGAAAAAAGTATTCACTCTTCAAATACGTAATAGTATGAAAATAACACAAAATGCAAATTGCTTACAGATGCTCCAACCTGGCGCTTTCTATTGTCACTTTAAAGGCAATAACTACAAAGGGCTAATATTTGTAATCTGCTGACACAGTAGTACTGTTAAAGTATGTTATTTAGCATCTTCCCAAAACACCTCCTGGTTTTGCCTAAAAGTATCTGAAGGAAGCTTAAAACCCCCTTCACATTCAGATATCCCCCAAAAACAAACAGCCACACAGGGTGTGGAACAGCCTCATATGGATTAGCACCCCCCAGCTTGGATATCACACAAAGTCAAGTACAGCCCCTTAAATCAGAGATTGGGAACAAGATCACAGGGATACAGCATTAAGGGCTGCATTCAAGGCCAAAATATGCTACAAGTACCTCCTCTAGACTTAGGGAGGTTTATGAGCTAGTAGACATCACCTAGAGTGCTGAGGTAATGAAGAGATGGATGGATGGACAGACATATCACAGAAAGTTAGGGGTTGGAAGAGACCTCAAAAGAACATCGACTCCAAGCACCCTGCCAGATCAAGGTAATCCACAGCAGGTAATGTCTCTTTCCAATTTACTCACTGTTTTACTTGTTTATTGTTAATGATGGGAAACACTGTAGAAGAACAGCAGTACCTGCTAATCTTAAATACAAGATGTGACAGATATTTTGTACCATATACAGATAGATATTTTGTGCAGCAAGATCTACTTCTGGGCCTGTGCTCAACAGGTAGGATTTGTTGCATAGGAGCTTCCAGCATTAGATGGCAAGGGTAAAATCCCAGAGAGCTATAAAGGGCATCACAGAATCCTGTTGGAAATTATCTAACATATTCCAGTTTGGTTTTGAAAAAAATGAGACTCATGGTGACAACATGTGCTGAGAATGCCAGTGACATCACCCTGCAGCACTACCTGCTTCATCCCATATTTGTAAAAGCCCCTTTTCAGTGAGTGTTATTAAAACACTTGTAATTTGAAGGTAAATCAGGGATCATTTTGGTTCAGAAACTGTTTTATGGCAGCAGGGTACAGTAGGCTTTGCCTCTGCCCCAGTATAAATTGTGCTGCTTCAGAAAATTGCCTAATGGTGAATTCAACCTGGATTATGTTGCTTAAACCACAGCATCTCCAGGAAGAGATAGCAGACTCATTATATGGCCCATCATTCAAATTTAACATGAGAGATTAAGCAAAAAAGACAAGGAGCAGTGACAGCAAATCCCCTGGAATGAGGCAAGGGCTGGCAGCCCAGAAGGAGGACTGCGTGCACCACCTTGTTCAGGTCCTTCAAGTCCTTACCTTGAACAGCTGATTAACTCCTGTCATTGTGCCATCTTTTGGTCATTCATCTACATAATGCTTCCCTAAAGCAGAAGATTTCATAAGAGAGGAATAACCAATATCTGATGCTAAAGCCTTCCTCCGTCTGAGCAGGATGGCAAAATGGATTAAAGATTTAATTTGGGTCAGGGGTTTACTTCAGAACAGGACAAAAGCACAAAGAACAGGGGTGGTCCTTCCCCTAAAAGGCACAGAGTAAACAACAGCCATGTGATGGCTGCAGCTGCCATGAGATGTCCATGAAAGCAAGAGATTTCACGTCACCGTGTTTTGATTGTGGTGTCTGGACTGGGACCACACATCAGCTATGTGTCCATAGTGTTTGGGGGTTCACTTTTGTATAAGTTATGAGAAAACTTCTGTCTCATTCCCAGACAAGTGTGTGCTGCTCAGTATTTATCCTCCAAACAAGCTCCTTTGTCACAGTAAAAATAATTAAACTGTTTATATCTTACTACAAAGAAGAATGTGTCTTCAGATCGTGTGCTTGAGCATCCAATATAATGAAAGATGATAATCTATACATCAAATAAGAAATTGCCAGTTTGCTGTCTAATGTGTGTGTGAAATTCATCTCTTATGATACCCTCCATCGGGAACTGTAGTGAACATACATGGATGTGAGCAGAGTGCCCTGGGTAGCAGGACTCTGCAAACGAGCATCCTTATCAGGCTGTGAGACTTCAGCATGTTCTTTGGAGACTTACAAGCCAGAATTTCCATATAGCAGAAACAGGCAAGGAATAAAAGTGTGTGGGGGGTTTGTTCACCTCGTTTGTTGTAGGCTCTTGGTCTGTGTTTGTTACTGGTACATGTCTTCCTGTCAGCTGAGAAATAATATGAACCTCTCTCATGGCTGGGTCTTTCATCTGTGCTTGAGAAATAAACTTATTCAATGTCTTCCTTGGTCAGGAACATATTCTCTTCTGAGTTTTATTAGGAGAGCGAGCTCTTGGTTACCAAAGCTGCCGCAAGGCACCATGGTGATAACAACACATTATCCTTACCTTCCAATGATATCAAAGCCATTTTTTGAAACTGAGTCTCTTACCAGTACACAGAGGGCCATTATCCTTCAAATCTAACTCTCAAATCTAACAAAGCAAATTGTAACAGTCTTTCCTACACCCTACCCATATTTCTCTACCATCCATCATGAAAGTCCTCCTGTTCCTCCTGTTCCATCATGAAGTAGCCTCCAGGCTCTTTCTGACACATCTTAACCTCCAGCTTATGTGGCAAACAGCCTTTGGGCAGCATGCCCTTGGTACAACATTGCTTGCCCTATGTGGCATGACAGTGGCATGAGAGTTTCCCAAATCCTGCTAATTTCTAGTGAGCCCAGGTTTGAAATGGACATCAGCTATTGATAGCATTAGCTCTGGAAGCAGTGGGGTCAGGAATTGAAATTTTTAGCATGACTGCCCTCTCCTCCTACTCCTACTGTTGTCTGGTGACCTAAAGGAAAGAAGCTTAAAAGATTTTTTTTTTCATTCCTTATTTTGAATTCACTCAGTTCCCTGACCCTGTTCTCAGCACCTTTGCACAAGCAGTGGTTGGCTGTGCAGCAAAGATAAGACCAGAAACAAACACAGAAGGAAGGAGGGGATTGAATACCTGACTCAGTATCATGATGAAATCTTGTCTTGGGAAATCAAACCTGAATGTTCCCACCTGCTTCTGAAATATTAACCTTAACTCTCTAATTGTTTAGCTGAACTGATTAATATAAATAAAATAGGACAATTGTCACTAATGTTTATTTACTTGTAAGTTTGCTGCTTCTGCTTCACACCCAAAGAAAGGATCTTGAGCTCAGAAGTTTCTTCAATTTTTTTTTCTGGTTATCATTCTTAATCTAATAATAAAAGATATTATCCCTGTCTGTCAACCTTGTCTTGAGTATTTATGACCATTATGCTGCTAGGGCCTGTAGAGTTACATTTTTGTCAATATCTGCTCACTAATTTATTTGTTCAGAATATTTTTCTTCATTTACCTGCACGGCTGTTTTCCCCCCTTCTTTAATTTTATTAAACAATAAATTTTCCCTTACAATCCCAAGCACAAAAAACAGGGAAGAAGGCTCACTGGTTTTGTCTGCCTTCATGATGCGAGGCCAGAAGATAGAGGAGATTTTTTTTTTTCTTCTTTCAGTACAGTAGCTCTTGTGGTTTTGTGTCCTGCTTTCCCTTGCATCCCTGTTTCTGCGGTGTTCACAGGCTGCTGCACTCACCCACATCCCTCACTGGGCACTCCCCTGTAGGCAAATTCAATTTCTTCATGATTTGATCTCACAACATTTAGTAGAGGCCAGCTACACTTGAACTAAACCTAGACAAGCCAGGTTTGGTGCAGAAATGCACATCCCTCTGTCTGCACATTCCCTCTAATTGTATATCTGTAAGTACAAGTACACAACATCTACAAAACTACATTTCTGCAGCTGGTCACACTTCCCCTTAACTGCCTCTAGTTGTCTAAATAGCTTGAGAAAGGTGTCCCCACGTCCAGCACCTGAGAGAAACCCACTGCAGATCACCTTCTGAGCAGGACAGACTCAACCAGTAACCAGTGGTTTCCTCATACAGAAGTTATCTTAATAAAGAACAACTTTAAAATGATTCCAAGCTAAGTAATAGGAAAGAAACAAGTTGAAAGCATGGATGGGGTTGAAGGAAAAGACAAGATGAGAATCCTATGGGAATCCAGTGAGGACACACAGAAAGTCTTTGGTATTACATTGGAGAATGCCATAGATCTCTTCCCAGATCAACCAGGAATCTTCCTCTTGACATGCAAATCTTATACAGTAAAATCCTAAAAAAATAAGGTTTATGAAGTTTTAGGCAAAATTACTTCCTTCTCTTTCACCCCTTATTGCTGTCTGTGTCCTACAAGGAACTCACGGGGCATTCATAAGCCCTATTTATGCTTGAGCAGAGCCTCTGGATGAAGTCCTACTGATGAGAAAATGTGGGAGGGAGGGGGATACCATCTTTTCAGGTTGCCTCAACTGTAGTAAGTTTAGGTGAATACCTCTTGGGTCCAGAATTTTTTCTCTTTCATTCAGCACCTTCACGTTCCTGGAAAGCTGCTCATCTTTCCTCCAGTTGTCCTGTTTCTCAGCCTGATGACCAGTTTGGTCATTTGAGGGAATTTCAGCACCCTTCCAGGTCCTTCCTGCTGAGACAAGAGAGAGACTTTTAGACAAAAATGGCTCAACAGAAGCATTAGCCCCTTTATTTTTTTCAAGCAAAAAAGCCCCCAAAACTTTTGATTTGGATGTGCTTCCACAGGACATTTACTTGTCTGCAAAACACTGTCTGAATGCCAGGACAGAGAATGAATCACTTGGGCAATTACCCAGCTGCTAATTTTGATAAACAAAGCAGCGTCAGCTCTGAAACACACTGGGAGGACAGACACCACCAACCACTTCCAGCACACCTCAGAGCTGTTGTTCCTTTATCTTTAGAGAAGCCTTTTATCTCTGCACCCCAGCAGCGAGTGAGTGAAGGAGCCATGTCAAATGCAAAATAAAAATGAGCAATGCCTTTAAAAAAGAGATATCATGAGAATCTGCCACTTGGGAATAATGAAAGGCTCGAGCAGGGTGCACTGATTGTGCAACCTACCAGAGGCCTGTCAGCTTTGATAACAATGGCAGCCATCAATTCCTGTAAAAATGGCAACAGCATGAATTGGAAATTGTGAAGCACCCTTTAGGGTCGAAATTAGATTTTCTTCAGAATGCATTTGTCGGCATGTTCCCACTCACTTGAAAAGCTCTGGACAGATCAGAGGGAATGTGAAGTAGCCAGGGTTGAGAGCTATTTTTTTATTACTATTCCTTCTCTGCCTCCTCCTTACAAAGCAGTTTTAAATGCCTTGAGTTTTTCCAAAACAGTGGCTTCAAATCTGACAAAGGGCAATTTGAAAATGAAGAGCAGTCTCTTCAAATCAACTTGGAAAATGAGACCTGTCATTACAAGGATTTACTTTTTTGAGTGTTAGAGAGATAGAAAAAATCCAGTTTTATTGTCAGATTAGGGAGGTAGGCAGTGGTGTGGGAAAGAGCTGTAAAAAATTGCCAGAGCTCCTCTTCAGGCTCTATGGATGTCTACTTACCTTTCACAGACACCTACAATGAGTATCAGACAGAACTGAAAGACACAAAAACTTTGTGATCATTTGGAAAATCTTTTTTTGTTAGAATTTTTTTTTTTAATAAAACTTCCAAAAATGGTACAGGTTAATAGTGAGGAAAACATACAGCTTGAGACAACCCTGGTCAAACTTCCTAGAGAGACAGAAGTTGGGCAAAATTTTTGTGTTGTCTAAAGCAAGGCTGAGTCAGAAGAAGAAAACAAATCTGTGAGCATCTTTGTCAGCTCCACATTATAGTCTTTAGAAATTTTTTCATATAGTTTTGTTCCCACACCTTTTGGTGCATGAAAAAGGTGTGGCTGGTTTTTTTCATTTTTCTAAGCACCACAATGTCTATTATTCCCCAAGGGAAAGAGCAAATCAAGTCAGCCTCTAAAATGTATGTTTTCTAACTCTAAGAGTGGTTGGGAAATAACAGCACAGGCCTTAGAAAAAAAGAAAAGAAACTGAGTCTGAAATCTGAATAGGATTAATATAATTGCTGTGTTCAGTGCAGGGAAGGCAAACCTCAGGACAAAATTTTCTCCCACGACAAGCAGTGAAACGTAGGCCAGGGGATGGGTTCAAATTTGATACATAGTAGAGTTTTTTTGTTTGGATTGTAAGTCCCAGTTCTCTTTCTCCTCTTTTCTGTGTTCTTAAATTGCTTTTGATTCTTTAAAGAAAAAAGAATTGGTAAAAAGAGTGCACCTTTTGTAAAGCCTAGCACATTTAGTGCCCACCTGATATAGATATTTCTTTCTCTGAAATCACAGAAGGATTCCTCCTTCTCTTACAGGACAGACTGGCCAGCTACAGTTTTGTCCCGGTGGACAGAGATGACATTCACCCAAACCCAAATGTGACAATAATGGATGGGAGGATTTTCTCAGTCAGTTTCTAGGAGACAAATTTTAACTTGAGTAAATCCGACTGGTCAAATCCAGCTCTCACTGGGGCCAGGTGTTCCACACGCTGATTTCAGTTGCTCAACAACCACCAAGTATTCAGAAGAGGAGGTAAGACCAGTGGGAACTGGGAAGCATTTTCCATCTCTCCATTTCTTGAAAACAGAAAACAAGTTACCTCCTCTTTTCAGGGTCCCTTTTCAGGTAGAGCCAAACTTGCCAGCCCCTTCCTGGAGGACTATCTCCCTGCATTCCCTGGCTCTGGCCTTTTGTGCCAAGTCTCAAGCCCCATTGGGAACTTTTAAAAGATGAAATCTGTGGGTGCTTGTGGGGCTTTAAGCAACTTGGTCTAATGGGAAATGCTCCTGCCCATACACATCATCTCTGACTTTCCCCTCCAGTTGTGACTCCTACAAGCACATCTGCAAGAAGGGATCAAAATTGGCTTTGTGATTTCTTTGAGCTCCAAGTCTTGCATTGAAGCGAGAGAGACTGCAGTGTTAGTCCGTGAAACAAACTGTACTCATAGAATCCAGTATGTTGCAAATAATCATTATGAATGAAACAAGCTTCAGACACCAACTCACAGCACTGCTTTTAAAATGTGTTTTTCTTGCCAACTAAGTTTCTATAAATGCACTAGGATTGACTGTAGAATTTCTTTATGAATCAGAAAGGCTAAAAGAAAAAAAAATAAAAGGAAAAAGAATTGCTTGACACTTCCCATTGTTCCTTGCTCGCTTTACTATTTGAGCTCCCAAATTCTTTCATCAAATAGGCTGCAGATCCGTATTTTCTGAGGATGAAGTGCACATAGACACATACACACAGTCTCACAAAGCACCTGTCAACACAGCAGGGTCCTTCCCCCTGCATTTTTTGGAGAAGGCTGGGGACCATGTTAACCAGCCCACACTGAAGTAAGCAGTAATGTAACTGAGATAAGAGTTTCCAACTAAGGGAGATTTTAAAACATTTTGTGTGTGTGTGTGTGAATTTGCTACATTAGAAAGATTTGTGAAATTTGCAAAGACAAACACACCAAAACCAGGCATTCAGTCCTTTCAGAAAACAAATCCTAATATGGTTGTAAGTAACATCTGTGAATATACATATATATATGCATGTGGATATCCTCCCACCACCAGAATCCCTGATTGTACCTGCTCTTAGAAAGCCAAAGTCTGATGCTTCAAAACTGCAAGGGAAGTTTCTGTAGAGAAAACACAGCTCACTGCAGGAAAATATCATTCATAATTCACATTAATGGCAAAATCGTTTCAGCTTGAGGGAGTGGGGGAATGGAGCGGCCCTTTCCTTGGGTGGGATATTAAAAAGCAAGATATTTGACCATTTGTGGAAAGCATGGCTTGGTAGGGAGGTTATGCAGCGAGGGCCCGAGGGGTTGTATTTCTCTGAAGGACTCTCAGCTTCCCTGATTACATGCTGCTCCCCACTGGCAGCTGCAGATGAAAATATTTTTTTTCCCCTTCATATTTTATCCTCTGATGCTGGATTTTCAGTTTTACCATGTGTAGGCAACAGATGCTTCACTTTGTAGTGAAGAACATGCTTGGCAGGTAAGAGAGAGAACCTGGGGGAAAAAGCAGCTCCTTTGACAACCAGAGCCCTCGGGGAGCATTTGGGGCAGGCTACAGCCTTGGGTACCCACCTTATGGGGAAGCTCAGAAAGACTCAAACAGCAGAGCTGGGTCTTGGTGATACACAGGAGTGAAAGGCATGGAGCTGTCAGTGCAGCAGTCATGGTGAGACATTTGCAGGAGCCAGAAACACGTGCTCATGCCTCTCTGGTAGTAGTTGCACACTGCAGCCCTCTTCCAACACATCCCTATATACTCTGGGAGTCTTGTGCCATGCTTATGTCGGCCCTTTCAGATGATCAAGTAATGCCAGTTCAGCTCCCTTCCTCTGCCAGGGGATTTTTATCCACTTTTTTTCAACCCCACAAACCATCTTGCCATGATTAATTCCCACTGGAACCAAGGGGTTTAAGCTTCCCTCCTGCCTCCACTTCCTCATCCATCACTCTGTGGTGGCACAGTGATAATGAATGCATTAGAGACTGGGAGATGTTCACATGCTAGCAGGATGCAGGAAAAGGCTGGCACAGGATTATATCAGCCAGCTGGGAAAGAAAAGCCTTGAGAACAGCTTGAGGCTCAGTGTGTGCTTCCAGAACCACAAGGGCTTGTGCCACACTATTCGCCCATCTTTGATATTCCACTTCCATGATAGTCACAAAGAAGTAATCGATTAAAAATTAATACCCTAGCTCTGAGGTAGCACTATTATTAGGTAATAAGTTTCTTGCCAGCCACTGTTAAACAGTAAATCTATCGTGACGTGGTCATAAGAGGAAAAATGTTAAAATTCACCCATTTTAAAAAATGTCTTTTCAAAATTCATCTCCATGCCTGCAGAAGTTTCCAGTTGCAGAAAACCTTGCCCTTCTTTTTTAAGTTATGTAAGGAGCAGTAGTGAACAACAGCTAATTGTAATATCTGGCTTGCTGAAGCCTTTTGCATGTTTGGCAACAACCTCCTCATTAGAGACCACTCTTTCACCCAGGCTGCCCATATCTGTTCATCACATCACCATCTAGCCACTACCTGACAATTACTTTTGTGTTAACTCCTGGCAGCCCCATAATCCACAATATCTCCTTATTTCTCTCTCCCAAGGTCTCATCCTTCCCACAGCATAAGAATGCTTGGAGCAGATACATTCTTGCCCCAAATCTTGGTTTTAACAGCTAGAGCAAAGTGTCTAACCCTGTACCTTCTCAAATCTACCTCCAATGCTCAGATTGAGTTCCTTACCATTGTGGTGGCCCTATTTCTAGGCAGAGAGAGGACTGAACAACTGAAAGAAAATAACAGTGGCAGTCAAAAGAAAAAAATACTGATTTGTCCATTGTGAGCTGAAAAGTCAAATAATAACCTATAAAGTTGCTCTACTCCCCAGCCCAAAAATCTCTGCTTTTCAGATTAACTCAGAGCTACTGAGGTGCCTTGCCTTCATCCCTTTAATGTTTAAAACAAAATATTAAGGCATAAAACAATGCCCTTGGCAAGCACTGTGAAGTAAAGTGTATCATAATCTGCCTCTTTATCTTTTCTCCAGAGGAGTTTTTACTCTCCTTCCTTCATAAACCTTCCTAGTAAAGTGGTTCTGTTGACTATCTCCTGCTCTCCATTGGACTGTCTTTGCTATTTTCTTCCTTCCTTTCTTTTTTGTTTTGTTTTGTTTTGTTTTGCCATAGCCTTTCTACTGGAGGGCTCAGTCCCCAAACTCCCAACAAGCAACAAAACACCTGCAGAGCCCTTCAGCTTTGTGCTGGGCATGCTGGGCAAGATTTCTGTCTGAAGAGAAGTGCTGGAGTCCTTCACTCAGCTCCAACCTCTGGACAGAGAGTGAGATGGGAGAAGAGGAATCACATACGGGCAGAGACCTGACTCTCACCCAAGTCTGCACATAGACACAGTGAACTCCTTTATCCAACAACAGCAAGAGCTCCTGCTGAGGTTGCTGGCCCATGTCTGAGAGCCCCAGAAGAAACAAGTCTCTGCTTTACACTGCAAAGCTGAAAGCAAAGACAACCAAGGGCAGAGTGAGCATCCAGCCTCCCAGGTGGCAGCCGGGCTGCGGCACAGCAGCGCAGAGCCCAGGCCCCCTGTCTCCCAGCCCTCAGCTGAAACCACAGGGCTATTAAGCTAATAGGCATTAGTGTATGATTTTTCCCACAGGAGCATTTATTTCCTTGTGTGGTTAACAACTCTGTCTCGTATTTCTCGCTGCCATTGCTGTGTTGGCATTCTGAAAACCTCCTTATTTGCTGTTCTTTGCCCTTGTCTCTTGGGTTTCTGTCTGCGCTGGGACTGAGGTAGACTGAAGCGTATTTCATCTTGCCTGCTCTACTAATGATGTTTGCCATGAGAGAAAGGGTTTGATCAGGGAGAAGGAGAGGGAGGATTTAGAGGGAGAAAAACAGTGAAAGAAACATGAAGAAAAAGCAACTCAAGCAGAGAGAAGAGATTGAAAATGTTGATTTGACATCTGATGCTTCAGAGAAAATCTTGGCCATGTCTACTAAACAGAAGCCTTTGTGTGCCCTTTTCTAGCAGCACGGCAGCAGAGACTCATGCTGCAGACAGTCAATAGAATTTCTCATCTGCCAAAAAAGCAAATGCTGTCCCTGCTCCGAGGAATAAAATGTCCTCCTTGCCTAGATTTTGTGGGGTCTGCAAATCCTAGAAAACTGTGTTAGGCTCCGCTTTACACACTGCTACATCTCCTTGTCCTTCATGCTTTGCCTTTTTTTTTTTTTTTTCCTATTTCAAAGCAAAGAGTCTCCAAAACATTGGCAAAATATCTCTGCTGTTTCATGCTTGGGGGAAGTGAGTGCAGAAACAGAAGAATGGAGACATTTCCCCTTGGGCAACAGTGAGTTTGACTCCACACAGACACAGCATTGCAGAAAACAGATTTGGAAACAAGAGGAGATGGTCACCCACTACCAGGATCAGCACTGCCTAAGCACTGCTGACCCTGCTCTATAGGCACTTAGGCCTCAGGGCTGTTGCTTCACTGCACAAAGAGCAGATCCAAAGCATGGCAAGGGAAAGGAACTGTCCAGGGAAGCTGCTGGATGGACAAGGAGCAGAAGTCATCATTCAAAAGCCAGCTGCCTGTCCTGGGCATTGCCAAAATGGAGGGAAAACCTCAGCCCCACCTAGAACGAGCAGAGATGCTTTTCTCTCCAAATCAACAAAGCTTTAAGGATATTTCAAGCCTTAAATTTGCCACTGCACCAGAATGGGATGTTACTTCTGAGGCTGGAATGATCCTGAGTGATGCATTACACAGAGGAAGCACACAGCTGTGTATATGTACTTGCTTATACACCATGCCCCACAGCAGGATGCTTGGGGCAGGACATCTTCCTGCCAGGGCTCCTGAAATTCCCCACTGCAAAACTGACAGCCCCTGTAAAAGGAGGATGTTTGGGATTTATGATTCATATATAGATATCTAAATGTATTTCTATATCTCTTTATACATCCTGAGGGCTGCATTATTTCCATCTGGGTGCTCCTGGATAAATATATATGCTTTTAAGCACATGGGCCACAGATTCCACATAAAAAGCTCAGAGAATCCACACACATGCTGTTCAGGGGAGAGCTAACCCTGAACACAGCAAGGGTACCTTAAGTCAGATTATACTGGAAATACAGGAAAAAAATAAGGGAAATTGTTAAAATCAAGCTGAAAAGTTATTTTTGGGTGGATACAGTGGAGACACCTAGGAAAAAATACAATGTCCCCAGATTACATTAGGGTAATAGATTTCATAGATAAATATTGCACAGAAAAATAAATGAAACTTATTTAGTAAGCAGATTTTGCATCCAATATGGTGCTGGTTGAAGTTTCTCAAACACATGAAATACTGTCAGTCACCTCCAGGAGACAGGTCAGTGCCCAGAGCACAAATGGAACAGCAACCAGTGGACCATAAGGTTGTGTCCATACTGGATACATGTGGCACTGCTGCCTCCCGGCCAGCATGTGTTGAGATGACATGGCATGCTGTCCTCCAAAGGTCATGCTTTGCTTTGGGGCCAGGCAGCACTAACCCTCAATGGCATTTTACGTTACTCCTCCCCGATGCTTCCTACAGAGGTTATGCATTTTTTGATTCTACCAGTTGTAGCAGAAATGTGTGCTTGACACACATGGTCACTCAAAACACAGAAAATAGAAATCACCTTCTCTTCCAACAGGGCAGTGATTTAATCCTGCCAGATGTGAGCCCAAACTCAGTCTTGCCATAAAGCCACTTGAATTCCAACACAGTATGACTGCAGAGAGGTGTCACCGAACAGGCACTTTTCCAGTGTGCCCTTAATTAAACCCAGCATGGCAGGACACAGATTTCTGCAGTTTGCATCTGTGTTTTTTTCATATGAAATCCCTGGTGCTCACTCTGGGGATAGAACCCCCTGTGTGTCAGCAAGAAAAAGAAATCAAACCAGGGAACTGTTCAAAGCACAAGGCAGCACTGCCACCCTCAGCTGCTCCTGAGGATATGCAGACCAGCAAGAAGTTTAGCTGCATAAGGCAACAGGATCTTTGTGTTTCCTGGCTTGGCAGCCACTCCTGTAGCTACAAAGAAAGCTCTGAAGCTTCTTCTGGCTTTAGCAAGTTCCTTCTCTACATCACCTCTTTGGTTTACACCACAGAAGACACAGATGTTGTGGGACCCCAGGAGTGACATTGCAGTCCCCACATATTGGCAGCAGCATGGGTATACTCAGTGCTCCCAGCCTGGCTACTCACAGTTTGCAGACTCCCAGATATCTGCAGACTGGGTTGTTTTGGAGACCTGAGCAGGGATCATGCCCCTCTACATACATCCCACTTGTTCAAAGTCATCCCACAAATCTAGAAGCCATGAGACTGATCTTCAGCCCTCTGAGGGTATTTTTCTGTGGCTGATCCCTTGCTTGTGGGGACTTTTATGAGATTTCAGCTCAGTATTGACAAAGGCAGCTGAAGCGGAGTGTAAGCTGGAATATTAGAAAGCACCATTCTCAGTGATACCCACAGGGCTAACAGGACAACAGGTCTGAACCAGTTTACATCTGTAAAGACCTGACATGCCCAATTTCTGCTTTGGTCATGTGTCCATAGAGGCAGCATGACTGCTCTCCTGATCTGTGTGGGTGCATGCACTTAAGAGAGTGTGGAGGTATCGTTTGAACACAGGAAAGTGCAACCCTCCTTTATGTTCATGGGAAAAATCAAACCATTTCTGACCACACATGGTGCAACACTGCTCACCTTGCTGGTTCTATCTGTATCAGAGCTAGCTGGCTGAATTCCTCTTCAGCCAACAGGGTCAACTTTGCCATGTCTCCATTAGGTATTGCCACCTAGATAATGCAACCTATAGGTGATTTTCTACTCCTCTCCTGGGCACTGGACTGCAAGCTTATCTGTAGACATCTTTCATAATGAATTACCAAAGTGGAATAGATGTATCTCATTCCTGAAGTCCAAGTAATATGTTAACCAGAAATTGCACCCATATCTGCACTGTCTGGATAGAAGCCTGTCAGGTGTCGTTTGTAACATCAGTCCATCAACCCAGAGTCCCTGGTTGTTCTGCATAGACAGAAAGTGAAAAGGAACTTTGACAGAGTCATTGTTGTATCTCCCAACCTTCCTCAAGGGAAGAAATTCTGCAAGTCCAAAAAATGCAACATGAAGTGCTTAAGTAAAAGAGACACTGCTTGATGCCCTGACATAAAGGTCCTTAACCATACCTGGGTGTTCAGCTGCAAGCTGTGGCTCCTCCTCCACTCCTTCCCAATAGCATGCTATTCCTCTCCTCCAAGGGCCACCCTTCACACATCCTTCCCAGCTCACAACTGCAACTTCCCTGTGACTGAGGCCATGATGCCTCCAGGGGATCTGACCACTTTCTGGGGTCTATTTTGAAGGCTTCTTCACAGGGGCAGAGCCATTTCCAAAGAAGAACTATGCCCTTGCATAAGCATGTCAGGAACACACACAGGTTCCCTGAAGTTTGTTTCATGGAGACACCCTGTCTGCAGTGTCCTGTGCAACACTCAGCATGCTGGCTTTTTAACATTTAACTGAATTCAGGAATAAAATTAATTATATTCTTTATAATGCACAGGTCACTGCCATAAATCTGTCCTCTTAAAAGAGCCTGGTGTGATAAGCTCTTTTGCTACCTTTCAGCATGGCCATAACCAGTCCTGTGGCTTTCACTCACCACAGGGTGTTGCAAATGGACTACTCTGGTCAAGCAGCCCAAGCACTTTTACACTGCTGAAATCTGTTTTGTCACAGAATCCATTAAGGGAAAACGGTGCTATGCTGCAAAGCAACTCTCTTGTACCCCATAAAATCATATAAATCTCCCAGTCTCACTGCCAGGAGCAACTGCAAACAGGCTGGTGGACTTCTGCAGAAAGCCAGAGCTATTAAATGCTAGCAACTGGACTTTAAAACACAGGGCACTGCCAGTTCTTTTAAACTCCATGCTACTGACTGTAACACAACCTTGCCTAACACAACCTCCCTCCTTTTCATTTGAAAAGGTGACCTCATCTTCTATTTTTTGCTGAAAAGCCACACGGTTCTTGTTATCCTCTGGCCTTCTCCATCTGACCACTAGACCACACTCCTGGATACAATCCAGCTACAGACAACAAAACTTTTATCCTTTGAGTAGTGGGCAACACTACGACTCACCCACAGTAAGAAAGCAGAAGTGAAATCACAAAGCTGGCAGCTGTAGGGCTTTATCCTAAATACAGAGCTCTTTTCACCAGCTGAGATAAGGTCTGTTAACTTCCCTCCATCCCATCCCACAGACCAGCAACACCTGCAAGACAATTCCAGACCCAGCATGAGGCTGGATGTGGGGAGTGTGCCTCTTGCTGGAGCTACACAGCCTCCCTTCAC
Source organism: Florisuga fusca (assembly GCA_038090715.1). Classification (NCBI taxonomy): domain Eukaryota; kingdom Metazoa; phylum Chordata; class Aves; order Apodiformes; family Trochilidae; genus Florisuga; species Florisuga fusca. Next base: position 14,471,778 of record JAAWXA010000020.1, read on the forward strand.
TCTCATTTTTTTGCCCTCAAAAGCAGAGCTGTGCTGAGACCTGCATGAAATGTTTCTGCTGATGGAAAGCAACCAAACATGGTGGCAGCAGCAGGATCCTAGCAAAAGCCCCAAATGCTGTAGCAGGAAGTCTTACGTGAGATGTGAAGGAACCCTTTACAAGCAAGGACTCACCCCTGACAAAGCCCAGCTCCCAAGCCAGCTGCAACCCTGACTGTAGCAAGAGAAGAGCAAGATCTGAATGTCATAAGGAAGAATTAAGTCTGAAAGAAGCCAGAAGAGGAGGATGCCTCTTGTTCTCTGTGCCTGACAGCTGAAGATGGCCTGCTGCCCTGTAACCTCATATCTGGAGAAACAAACTCATACAGTGCTGTCTCTGGTAAGGCTGAAAGACATTTTATCCCTTCTGCAATGACACTTACAAGAGATACATGTTTCTTCCATCCTGTCCTGAAAAAAGGATGAAACCCTAGGAGGCACACATCAGCCTTGCATGATACTTGGCTTTTTGTGACAGGTTTCCTACTGACAAAACATGAACAATATTACTTCTGGAGATGAGAAGAAGCCCATCTCACCCCACAGGAAGCCCCTGGCTACTGCCCAACACCAGCAAGCAGAGAGAAAATAATTAATCACCCTCATCCTACAGCAGGCACCCACAGCAGAAGGTGTCAGCTCAGAGAACACAATGTCCACTTTGATGCAAAACCCTCGAATACACCAGAGAGAGATGCCACGTGCAGCCATGTCCTACACGGGGCTGTTGTAGGTACCTTGGTACATGTCCTCTGAGGGCAGGTGATGCATGTGCTGCCTGCCCAGTCAGGCTGAGCTCCTGCAGACCAGGGGAATGGGGCAGAGGTAAAAAATTGTCTGTAACAGAAAACGGTATTTTCTCCAAACATCTAAAGGAGATTGATATATTGGTAACTCTTGATGGAAACTTGATTCAGTGGCCATCAAAATCTGTTCAGAGACTAAATAAGTCTTAGGGTGACCTCTATACCAGAACTGGTATGTTCTCAAGAGCTCAGGCCTCCACAAACTCCTTCAATCATGCAGCAAGTCTGCAGCAGAACAAAGACTGAAGCCAGCTCTCCTGCAGCCTGCTCCAGCTGAACTTTCTTTCCTGACCCATATACCCTTCCTTAGAGAATTTCAAGTATTTTAATTTAGAGAAAATCAAGTATTTCAAAGGGAATCAAAATCCCTTTTCAATGGCAAGGACATTAAATTATCCATTTATCTTGTTTATTCTACCTTGGCATTGGGTATTTTTGTAGCTGCCAGGCCTCCACAAGACAAGGCATGTTACCAACGTTTCTTTTTAGAAGCATCTTGAGAGCTCCAACACCCAAACACCCATGATTTAAATAAGATTCAGGCACAGAGACTTCTCAGTCATTGGCAATCCCTGCAGGCACTTATCTGAATATTCCAGCACCTAAACACCTTTGAAAATCCATTCCAAACATCGCACTGTAGCCTCCCACAAGGATGTCTGAATCGTTTCATAAGCAGCACAAAAACCCAGCAGCCTCCGTGCAATTACCCAGCTGACAGCTGCTTCCACTACAGTAGTGTTAACATTTATATGAGTGAGTATCAAAGTGGGACAGCTTTTAGACATCAGCACAGGAATATTTGGCCAGAAGACAACTACACAGCCTGTCAAAGCTGATGCATGTAACAACACAGACCACAGAAGATGGTTTCCAAGTACAACACAACGTATTCATTCACCCTTCCCCCTGCCCCATCTTCTTTGTTGTTTTGTTTTGGTTTTTTCCACTCAAGTAATGCCTAGTGACTACCTCAAGGCAAGCAAAGCAGAGATGCTTTAGGACCTGGGCGTCCTGGGCTGTATAAGGAATAGTGTAGCCAGAAAGACCAGGGAAGTGGTCTTACTCCTGTATTTGGCACTGGTGAGGCTGCACCTGGAGCACTGTGTTTGGTTTCGGGTCCCTCACTACAGAAATGATATTGAACTAGTAGAACATGTCCAAAGAAGGGCAACAAAGCTGATAAAAGGTTTGGAGCACAAGTCTTACAAGGAGTAGCTGAGGGAGCTGAGGTTGTTTAGCCTAGAGGAAAGTAGGCTGAAGGGAGACCTTTTCACAACTATCTTAGAGGAGGTTATAAAGATGTGAGGATCCATCGATTCAATGAAGTTACAAGTAATAAGACAAGAGATAATGGCCTCAAGTTGTTCCAGGGGAAGTTTAGATTGGATATTAGAAAGAATTTATTCACTGAAAGAAACGGACTGCCCAGGACAGTAGTGGAGTCACCATCCCTAGTGGTATTTAAGAGTCATATAGAGATAGTACTCAGGGATATGGTTCAGTTAAGGATTTGTCAATGTTAGAGGTTAGACATGATGGTCTTGAAGGTCTTTTCCAATCAAAATTCTGTGGTTCTATGACTGCCATGGCTGTTAGCAGCAGCGGTGTGGCACAAAGGCTTGCCCAGGCTATCTTGAAGGGATGCTGAAAAATCAGTCTCTTTGCTACTGCTGTGCCAATGTGTCCCTTCACCTGTAGCCATAGAGAGCACAATGTCTTTTCTTCAGCTCAAGATCTTTTTGCTCAGCAAGTGGGATGGTTTGCACCAGACCTGACCATAAAACCAACACCTCAGTTTTAAAAAGTAGGCTCAGTTTAGAATTCTTCCTCTAAGGCTATCAATGGCTTGTTGAAGCACCCATGTCCCTGATTATCCAGTCTAGAAGGTGAAAACATCTTGCATGTAAAACAAATACTACTCTGCACACACCTAGAGAGGGCAGAGACAGGAATTTCTTCAGTGCTGTATGTGCAGTGTATTGCATACATACACACACACAGAAAAAGAATTTTAGTTGCCACAGTCTTCATGGCTCCATGATGCAGCCACAATAGCTAATAACTTAGAAGGTTACATCTTCTTCAGGCTATGCTCAGTCCCTTCAGTGGCAGCATCATTTATTCACCCATGCATTATTAAAAAGGGCTATGGGAAGAACTATTCCTCTCCTTGTGCAAGTGCTTTGATAGAAGCCAAAGGAGGCCTTGAAGGAGTTAAAGAACAACAGAAGAGTGGAAAGTTCAAGTAGGAATGAAGAAAGGTTATTACAGATTTAACCAGCTGTGTAAAACCCCCAAAGCTTAGAATTAAAAGCTTTTAAAAAGCCTTGGCTGGACTCACTAAGTCATCAAAATTTAAAGGCAGAATTATTCCAAAGGAGTTGTTAAACAGTCGTTTTACTCAATGGTAGAGAAAGAAGTGGGGCAGGACAGGATTTGTAAAAGTAGAGAAGAAAAAAATCCCTTCAAAGCTACCAAGAGACTTGGGCTGGTCAAGCTACTGATAGGAGTACTTCTGAGAGGCTCTAAATCCCACACTTAATCTGCAGTATGGAAGCATGATGAAAATGCACAACTGGAAATTGCATGGGAAGTTGCTGTGAGAGGCTCGGATGTGCTGTGTCACCCCCACAGTCCACTTTTGAGAAGCTTGCCTGTCAAGAGCCACCAATCACCATCATGCCTGAGGTAGTGGTGCTGCAAAGTCTTTAATCCAATGACCAAAGGCAGCAGTAGACTTTCAGGGCTGGGAAGTTTTGCCTGGGATTTGTGCTTCCTATGCTGTATCCATGGCTGTATCCCAGGAATCACAGTAACCAATGGGACAGGCTTAGAGTCTGAACATGGGCATTCATCCATCTTTCCTTGCCCTTTCAAGTTATTTAGCCTAATAAAGAAGGACTATTGCATTTCAGGGCTGAGTACAACCTTCTCGAGATCCAGAAACAGGGCTCACAGAGAAACAGAGGTACAGATAGCCCCAGTTTTGACACCTGAGAAGTCTCCATAGGAAACTCTGGCTTTGGGCACCCTGATTCATGATAAAAATCTTTGGTTTTAATCCTTTCCTTTTCCAGCTTTTTTTTTTTTTTTTTCATAAAATCACATGTAATTGAGCAGACAATTGCACTTGCTTTTCCCTTGAGTTTCTCAAGGCACGCTAAGCCCTGCAGGATTCCCTCCTGCTGACAGAGGTGGAAACGGTGCAGGCCTGGGGCTCTTCTCCTGAAGAGTGCTCCTTTTATGAGCCAAACAAAGCTGGTCCACACTCCTCCAGCTGTGCCACCTTATGTAAAAAAATGTTTTGTTGAACTTCATTAACTTTGCTGAGAATATTTCTAGTAAAAATGTTACGGTCTAGTGTATGGAGTTTGCCAGTACAGCTTTTATCTCCACAATAGTATACGTAATTAAAATCAGAAAACAGATGTTTATAATAAAATGGAAAAGTTGAATCAGGAAAATACAGATAAAAGGAGTTCTGTGCAGGATGATATTTTCCATTAGCTCATCAAAACTGAATTTTCGCTTTTCATCTCAATTTACTTTTAGGACAAATATGGGAGTGTCACACAAGCCTGCAAGCACAATATACAAATTTTCTGTCATCTCCAATTCACATTCATCCCTGGGTCATCTGCATCATGATCAGGACAATAATGGCATAAGAAGACCCCATTTTTTGCTTTTGCCCCAACATCCAGCATTAACACAAGCAAGTTCCTACAGTTGAGAAAGCTGCAATTCCTGTAAAGGGACTGTGGAAAATATGCCCACAACTCTGCTGCTATGGCTTCCTCATGGAGTCCAAGTTCTTTGGCTTGCAATTAACCCTGTTGCTTATCCCATGAAAAGTCCACTTACAAGGAGCTTGAGGATCAAAATGAACCACAATCAAGTAACAGACCACAGGGATGGCACCTGAAGGGAGGAAGCCAACAACAGTCTAGTTTCAGGCAGAGAAGACCTTCCTGGCTGTCTCACACACGCATCAGGAACCTATTTGTTTATACATTATTATTATTTACGATAAATGGAGTGTGCTGTAAACCCACGGCCAGAAGAAGCTGTGCAGCTGGAATAAGATGCTCCTCAGATGGCTGCTCTGGGGATGCTGAAATGTTTTTGCAGAGCTAATTGCCTCATAAATTGGTTTTATTCTCCTGGCTGTGGGTAATGTCTTCTTTTAAAGTTAATAAAAAGAACTCAATTTGCTGATTGTTCTGGACTGGTACTAGCGAAAAGAGCTGCTCAGGGACTCTGGTGGGACCCAGAGAATTCCTCAAAGCCATTGCAGTCTGGATCCTAAGTAGTGAGAAGCAAGGTGTTCCCTGCCTGCTATTTAATCTGCTTTCCAGTGGTGTTGTCACGCTGGGTGCCTTGGGTATCCCCATAAATGTTTGAGGGGGGAAGATTAACATTGACAGCCTCCTGTAGAAGACTCGAGGGCTTGGAGATTTAGAGAACAGAGCACACATTTATGCCAAAAAAGCACAATATCAGCAGGCAAGATGTGAGCTACAGGGTCCCAACCATGCCCAGAGCCCAGCCTAGCTTCACTCAGCTTGGTGCATGGTTTCATGGCCTCCTTGTACCCAGTTCAGTTCATGGCCCAGTGCCATCAGCTTGCTAGAACACCACTTCAGTTAAAGGTGCATCCCTGTGGAGAGCAAAGCCTGAATAGCTCTGCAAAGGTTTGCCAAACAGGGTCCATCCAGTTACATATATAACAGATGCTCATTGGCAAAACTGCAGGCACAGGTAGATGTTATCATCCGTCCCTCCAGCCCTAGTTCTTATGTACAGCTGGAGCTGGCAAACAAGTGGAAGAGCACCACCATCCACTTTTTGTCCTTGATCAGGTAAAATACAAGCTATTCCCAGCTGCTGATCCTTACCTTGACATCCAGAGTAAAGTATGAGCCCCTCAAACACAAATTGCCTGTCTAGCTAGGAAGAAAATAAATTCCTTACCCCATTCCTTACCTGAATGAAACTCTCAGTGAGATGGCACAAACCACATTTTTAAATCTGTGAATCTCCTTTTGAATATATTTTTCTGATGGAAAAAAATTTGTGTCCATTAGGGGGAAAAATGCTGAAACCCTCTGTCACACTGATGCTTTGAGCAATAGCACAAACTGGTTCAGGGTGGACTCATCTTCTGAGGGGATACCAGCTCAATTGCCAGGACTGCCATGGCTTTCACTCTTGCTCTAGATGGAATGAGCTTACCCAATGGTCAGTGTTGATAGTAGGAAACACTGGGTAACTGTTGTTAACAGTGGTTAACTGTTAACCCCTTAAGTGGTTAAGACAATACATCAGTATCAGGTTAGACTGGTTCAGTAGTGAGGAAGAAGAGCTTTCAATAGGCACCTATGAGAATCAGCACTCTCAGTGCTTCTGCCCAGGGATGCCACACACAGAGTCAGTAGTATGATACTAAATTTACGAGTGACCTGTTAGCAGAATATCCATGGGGCCAGAAAGAATTGGAGACAAAGATAAGAGCAGCAAACCCACCACGTCCTTTGCTGGAGCCATGGCTGGATGCTCCACACAGTCACTGCAGCACCCTTATAGCAGCTGCAGCCACCACACACAGGGGAGGGCTTTGATAATCTGAGATAATCAGGAAGGTGTCAAACCTATGCTTCCTACAGGAACACAGATTTCTCTAGAGTTAAGAAGGGACTGACTCAGGGAAAGAAATCTTAACAGTTATCCAAGGAGACTGCTTAAAACTTGTGCCCCTCAGCCCCTCTGGGCATTGAAAGGATCAAGTCCTCTCCTACTGCTGAGTGCAGGGAATTCAGCTCTGATGCTAAGCATAATTAAATAGAAATATGAAGTAAGAAAGAAAGGCTAATTAGATAGAAATGCAGAGTTACAGGATGTGCATGCTGATTAACCTAATAATAGACAATAAGGCTGCTAAGGGGAGTTAAATGGTTTGTTTAATGGATGGAATGATCTATAGTATACAATATATAAAGTACTTAACAGTAAACATTTAATTACCAACTTCAGTTGCATTTTTCTTCACTATGCAGAAGAAGAGTGTTTCATAAAGCAGTTACTGGATGGGAATAATTTACATTCCTTCAAAAACATCTGTATAATATGGAAAAAAAAGCAACAATATCTGCTTCATGGGACAGCAGAAAGCCTGAGCCACAGTAAGCAATTACGGGAGCTGCCAGAGAAGAGCAAAATAAAATACCTGTTCTCTGATCTGGTACATGACTACCTCTGTGGGCAGGGTATACAGCCTTCTCCTAGGTGCCTGCCCATAGAAAAGAGGGCTTGGGTGGCAGAGGATGAACTCAAGACTTCACAAGACAGCTACAGGGGCTACTTGCTGACCATTTAGGAAGATGGCCTCTTGTCACAGTGAAGCAAAGCCAGACTGTGGTGTGGGTCATGAGGAAATCTCTTGGAGGGCTGAAAGCATCCCTGGCTAATGTGACCCTTCATGTGATCAGCAAGAGCAAAGCCCATCGTCGCGGATGCTTGCAGTATGAGCTTTCCTCAGACTTCCTTAGAGGGGACAGAAACCTGGCACATGGAAGGTGCTCATCACACATCCAGGATGTTTTGCACAGAGATACAAGCACTCACAGAATTCATGAGTGCCTCCATGTGGCTGGACGGCTGCACACCAAACCACTGCACCACCTTTAATAGCAAACACAACACATTCTGCAAAATCAATACTCAGGTCTCTCCTGGGAGCCCCTAATAGAGATGTACAGTGGCAATCCTGGACATTAGAGAGGGGGGAAGTCACTCCAGGGGGTTCTCACAGATCTCTGAATGGGAGATAGGAAAAATTACAGTATAGGGGTTTCCAAACACACTTGACTTCTGCCATAACAGCCAACATTGTGGCAGCCACAGTAGGTGCCTTTAAAGGGGAATATGATCTCCTTCAGGACACAAAACAACAGGCTTGCACTGCTGCTCCTACTGGCACAGCTGCAGACCTGATCCTGCCACATTCATTTCACACCTTGGGCTTTTTCATGCTGACCAAACGATGTGAATATGAGCAATTTAATTTTAAAACCTTGCACTCCTGCTAGAGCTCTTCTTTCTCCTACCTTATTGCAAAGCAGCTGTGATGTGCAGGGATGACCTGCACTCGGTGAAGCTCAGGCCCCTGCCTGCAGTGTGACCTCTGGAGCAGATTGTTTCATCTCACCTTTAGATTTCAAAAAGCAGTCTTTCTTGATTATCTTCATTACTGCACAGCTCTGTCACTCCCCTATTCTTGATGCAGTGTAAGTGGTACCTGAATTTCTATACATTAATTCATGAGAAAGTGCTGAAACAAGAGGGTTTATGTGAAGAAGTCACTCAGCCCTCATTAAGAGGGAGAGCTCCCAAATACAGGCAAGACGTGGGATAACACCACCGCTAAGAAAAGAAATGCTGAGATTATATTGGGCCCTTGCCAGAGAGCTGGGTTCCTGGTGCAAATAACTCACAAATCCCCTTACAGATCTATCCCCGCAGCGTCTGAAAAATCGATCTCACCAAATACCTATCAGCAGTGCATCAAAACAGCTTGAGAATTCTGCCCATCGCTCTTGGCCTTGCCCAGTGAGAGGCAATGCCTACTCCATGACTTCACGGGGCCAAGGAGAGCATTAGCTGCCCGTGATGAGCTAATTAATCATGGGCACTTGCTGAATCCCTCCTCCCACACCATTAATGGCTCTGTGGACTGGGCCGTGTGGCAGACAGGCAACAGAGCTTCCTCCACCTGCTGAAGCAGCAATCCTACCCTGCCAAGGGCATTACACAACAAACAGGAGAAATTGCCAAGAGCTTCCCTGAACTCCCATCTTTTCCTCAGGGTTGCAGAGTGACTCCCAGCTCCCCACTGGGGCTCGAACTCACTGCAATGGAGTCTTTCCAAGCGGCACGAGCTGCCACTGAAGGACAGCCCTGACACCAATATCTCCCTTCACACAGGGATGCCATGGAGTGGCTAACACCAGTCAGTGCCAGTCCCCCACAGCACCCCTGGCTTCCATCTTGCCCACTCCCAGGCACCCCGGGCTCACCTGGTGCCACATGTGCCTCCTCCATCCTGTAGAGCCTTCCTTCTCCAGCCGCATTCCCAGACCAAGGCCAGATGTCCCTTCAAGGGGGTGAGGACCCTTGGAGCCAGACCCAGGGGCCTGTGAGTCCATTTCTGCTCCAAATTTGCTGCAAGGGCTCACGTGGCCACTCACTGCATGTGGCTAATGAGCCCAAGTGCCACTTGTGTGGAGCAAGAAGACATCACAGGGAATGAATTATGCAGCTGAGCAGAGGCAGCTGACAATGAATTATGCACGCTCTTCCCCCTCAACCACCTTCTCCCCTCCCTTGTTTTCTTTATGTTTCTGGGTGACAGGAATGAAACTGCAAGAGGAAGGGCAAACAGAAGGCAGGCTCAGAGCCCACATGCCTCAAGGTTTTGCTTCTGCCCTGCAAATTCACATCCCTGGCAGATCTGGCCTGGTTCATCCTGGCAGGAGCCATCATGGCAGGCCAGGGCAGAGCCCGAGTCACCAAGAGCAGCAATAGTTTCAGGGGCACAGTTTGCTTTTTCCCTTCCTTCCCCCATAAGATTTCATTCAGATCCATCCCACTGCCACAGAGGTGAGAGGCTAAAAGGCACTAAGCCCTCCAGGCCACCTGGAAAGGCAGGAACCTTGCAAGCACAGGCTGGGCAGCTCCCCATGCTGGCCCTGAGGCTTACACACCTGCATATTAAAGCAGAGGGCTCTGGCAGTCCATCCATCAAAGCACTAATTGGCTTGGATTTGCATTAGATGATATTCCAACCTTTGGCCAGTGCTTACACACCATGTCCCCTGTGCAGATGCACAGAGACTGTTTGGAAGAAAGCATCCAATGGAGTCACCCCAAAACAGCCAGCTATGAACCAGGAATCCTAATTATGTTCCTAATTGTCCCAAATAATTTCTGATCAAAGGGCAAAACCACCTCCTTTCTACAGGTGAAAAAATCACCCCAACTAAAAGCAGACCCCAAAGACAGCTTGGAAACTAATAAGGCCCATAGGTGTACCACCAGGCTAAAGAGACCTGGGAGACATTTGCCCAGACAGGGTAGGCTGCCCATGTGGTATCATACTCCCATCAACAAACTTGCCTGAGAGGATCAAGATCACAATACCTTGGGGTTAGTAGCTGTTAAAAAGAAAAGGTCTCAAATATATATATATTTATCTATTGTATTTCCATACATTGCATTTGTTTGAGTAGGTCCTCACAGCAGACTGGAACAGAGACAGATGTGAGACGAGTTTGTTCTTCTTTTGTACTCATTCAGGAAATTACCAGCATCACTCTCTCTATCCCATGTGTTTTGTAAGAACTCCCAGTGCTAATCGTGTCTGGACAAACCAAGCCCTGTTGAAGCTACCCACCTCTTTGAGGAGAAAGAAGTCCTAAATTGTTTCAGCTTCTTAATATACAGGCAGAGGGAAACGAGAGAGAGAAAGAAAGAGAAAAACTGACACAGGACTTAGGATGACACAAATTATATTTCTGAACATCGCCAAGAAACAAAATGGGACAAATCCATCTAGTACTTGTCACTGGAACTGGGCATCACAGCTCATCTGAATACAATAGGAAATGTTCAGCTTTCTTTAAACATAACAAAAAAATGAAACCATTTAAAAAACACTCAAACCCCAAGCATTTCCTAGATCTTTGTTGTTAAACTCAGAGACTGAATTAACAGAAGGAAAAGAGATTGCCAATACATTGCTAAAGTTGTTGCCATTTGATTCAAAGAGAAGCAATATGCCCAGGACTGCATCTGGCAAATTTCAAGTAGGAACCATCTCTATGAAATGCAGACTAGGGACAGGATTAGCAGAATAACCTGTAAAAACAGGTGAAGGAATTATAGCCATTAGACACCTCAAAGCACAAGTTCATACAGATCACTCTTTACAGCTGTAGCTTTTCCTTTTAATTTCATTAACAAGATTTCTGAAATGGACTTCTAATTCACAGCCCCCATACATCAGGTACAGAACCCAAGCTTCACAAGGGCTGGTATCAAGTCCAGCTCTGGGCACCACAGAGGACTCCTTTCTGTCCAAAGTTTGATACTCAGAAATGTCTAAACTGGAGCATGCAAGCAAACAGGTGTCTGCAACCAGACAGGTGTGATGGCACCTGTGTGGCAAGGCATAGTTTTCCTTTGGTAGCCCAGAGACATGCACCTGTTACCTTATTTGACCATGCACATCTTGACAGCACCTTTTGTTCTCAGCCCTAAATAAAGAGATTCTGGACCTCCATGGAACCAAGGGCTGAGGCAGTCAAGCACTTTAACCCCAAATTAAAAAGATAACATATCATCCCTTCATCTTTCCCCAGCACCTCCTTAACTTTGGGCTTTTTCCCTTCAAGCAGCTGTTGCAAAACTTAAGCAAGCTGTCATCCCAATCCCAGGCAGAATACAGAGTCCTCACACCTGCTCCAGGTCACACAAGAAAGAACCCTGTAACTTGGGGGTGTCTGCCTTGGCCATGGTCTTTGGATAGTGGGATGGGAGAGGGCTCTGCAGCTGTGAAAAAGTCTTCAAGGATTGTGGCAAACAGATCACAAAGCAGGGCTAGTTCTGAGCAGCTGGAATGAAGCCTGCACAGTCCCTGTTATTGCATCACCTTCTGCCGAGAAGCGCAAAGGTGGTGAAAGCAGGCAGGTGAGGAATGCCCATGGAAAGTAGTATGAAATATGCAGGAGTTTTGCCTGGAACAACTCATTTATCTTTACCCTGGGACCTTTCTTTATTTCTACCTAATAAAGATGTATTACTGACATCGCTAAGATAGAAAATGGGAGAAAGAGCAATGCCTTTTTCTTCGTATCGGTTGGGCAAATGGTAATTCCCACTGCACAATGGGATTAGGCTCAAATTAGAGTAGCATCATAAAGCTATAGTCATAAATCTGTGACCAAGCTGAGAGCAATAGAGCAAGAATGTCTTTCTAAGCCAGGCTACAAAACCACTCAATGGCACAGGATGAGAGATGCGTTTATTGTTCACCCAGTAAAAACAATCAAGTGGAAGATTATTAGATGGGGAAATAGCAGTTTTGCTGGGCCAGATACCAGGCAATCCCTGAAATGTGTCCAGTGCACCTGTCAGTGGAGCAGAACTGGGCAATAGGCTTCTCTGTGTTCTCTTCAGTGGATAATCAAAAAATGCAGTTTAGGGTTAACTGAAATCAGACATCAGATTAAGGAAAAAAGGCAAAGGCAAAAAGACTATTAACACTAAAATATTTTCTTCCAGCATTTTCAAGACAGGTTTCACATTTTTGCTTCAAAGCAACTTGTTATAGCCAGAGTCATAAGATTTTTTTAAAGTGAAAAAGCAGCCGTACAAATGAATGTTTTGGTTTGGTTTGAAAAGATATATTTCTTTTAATGTTTTGGTTTTTCCCTTTGTTATTCCACTGAGAAAAATAAAAAAAAGTCTCAGGTCACCCTTACAACTTCAGGTCACCCTTAGAACATTTTTTCCCCAGATTTTTCAGTTCAGCCTGCAAACTGAAAAACCACTGTGGGCACAGCCTACTTGGGAGTTTACTGTCCCTCTTTCTATTTGAATCAATCCTAAGCCAAAGAAAACAGAAATTAATTTAACCAGGTAATACCAACCAGAATCAAGGTATATAGCAGATGTAAAAATACTGAAAACAGGAGAAGCTGTGGCTGTTTACAATGGGCTGAACATGACACAGGAGATAAGAGATCTCCTGGCTCCAAAAAACATTGCCATTTACAAGCTTCCTGCTATGCCATCCTACTCTCATATAAGGCAATTTATAAACTGTGGGTCTGATCCTGCATTTTCAGAGTCTAAGATGTGCTGACACCACTGATTTGAGAGCAATGCAAGATCCAGGAAACCCATCCTATCTGCTCTAAGCAAGGGGTCTGGGGGATTGGGATTTTTGGGTTGGGGAAGTAAATGGAGAAAGATACAACATCCTCCCCACCAGCAATATCATTCATGTGACCTGAAAACAATCCCTTTTTTGCAGTGTGTTACCACCTCTGCAGGGACAATACAGTACTGGATAGTTGCTTTGCAAGCTCAGTAAAATAAAAAGGCCTTACAAGGATCTTTGCTGGGACAGTCACCTGGTTCAAACACATCAGAAGACAACAATAACAATAACAGCAAAAAAATACCCACAATAAATTAGATATCAGCACAGCTTTTTAAATGCTTCAGAACAAATACTTGCAAGACAAAAAAAATCACAGCTCTGGTACTTAGAATCTTGTCATTAAAAAAAAAAAACAAACAAAAACCAAACAGTAACCCACAGGTTTTGCATAAAAATAAACATTTTAAGCTGACAGCATTATGTTAATTGGATAAACCTGCTTTTTTAATATATATTTCTACATATATTTAAATGTATATTTTTGTCTATGAATACTCTTCAAAGGAGTAGTGGAGTCACAAATGCATAAAAATAGATATTTTGGAAAATAGGAGTAATAATAAAGGCCACCCCAGTGAAAAAGAAAAACAAAAAAATCAAACAGGGCAGTATTCTAAAGCAACAGCTCACCAGACTATAACCTGCAGCATCCGGTCCTTCTGTATGGTGAGCAGTTACTCATAAATACTATTGGAATTTTGTAACAGTGATGTAAGATATAAATTCCTGTATATTTATTAAAGGAAAAAGAGAAGGGACTTGGTATACAGGACAGATTGTGATGACTGTTCCACTACTGTAAATAACTAGCACAGATCATTTCCCACCAAGATGAAAGGAGAAGAAACTCCAGCAATTCTTGCATTTACAAGAATGTATTTTCTAAGCAAAATTTGATCTGTCCCTCTGAACTAAAATTTGCCCCCCGCCCCCCCAGAAAAAAAAGAAATCTACTTTTGCCCTACAGGGTCTTTTATGTTGTCCTACAGAAAATCAAAACAGATTGGAAAAGGTGGGATTTTTGGTACTGTGTGTCAGCATTCTGTGCATCTTTGACAAAAGCCAGCTCCAAACAGTTAGGAAGATTATTTCAGAGAGTGATCCTGTCCCTTTACAGCAGGAGGTGACCTCACTGTTAAAAATCCCTTCAAGGCAAAAAGATCATGAGGGAAGGTGTGAGGGAAGCTATAAAAATGGTAATACACAACCTGCTTGCCAGCTGCATCAGTATTCAAGTAAAGTTTAAAGTACCTTCGTGAGACTTTAGAGCCTTGGAGGGTCAGACCATCATATTTTAACAAATGTAATATGCACTTTGAAACAGCCCTGTCATCTGCTTGTTTAAACTCAAAAACAAAACTCAAAAACAAACAGGAGCAAAGGAAAGGTATAGGAAAGGTCTCAGCATCAGTATTAGACAGCAGAGTGCCTTCTTAACAACTGACACTTTGATATTCTCGCCTTCCTTTCTAATGCATCAAAATACCAAGAAGTCATGCAGCCATTTTAAATGAGTATTTCAAGAGCCCAGTTTTTGTAGAGGTTAACTTGATCACCAGTACAAAACTGGAGCAAGTGGATCTAACAATATTTCACTTACAGAACTCTTCAAAGGAAAACAAGAACTAAAATTCCACAAATAACAATGCCAATTAAAAACACAGAGAAGCAAAGTGGTTTTTCCTCAGTGCTTTTTCCTTAGACATTCTTTCAGAAAAAAAAATAATTCTTCCCTCATCTCATTCTTTAAAAGCAAATTTTGTAACCATCCAGATTTTAGAGCTATCTTCCATCTACATGAATCTAAGCTTTTCTGAAACCACCTACAGGGTTTGGGGGGCAGAGGCTTCCCTCTCCTAAATTGCAAAGCCATCTAAATAGCATCTGCTTATTTTGTCTTGTTTCTCTCTCGAATTTGTCCCTTCCCCTTAGCATTTCACAGGCCAATACTACTGCAAGAATTTAGGTGTCTGCATTTGAAAGAACTTTAGACTGAGTGCAGCTTCACACATATCATAATTTTCCATGCCCTTGTTTCCATGTTGTTTCTTCTATCTTTACAGGTACAAAAATCACAGTTTGTGTAATGTTTGTTGTTTTAAAGGAAGAAAATAAAACACACACACACATATACATTGTATTGGTGAACACTATACACTAAATATTTTTTTTAAACAGCATAACAGAAAGTTTGGCCTACTGTAGGTAGAACATGTAGGGAAGGCTTAATTTTTACGGTTGCCATGCAAGCCACCTTCAAGACAAAACAGATGAACCCACCCAAGAGCAAATACAGCTTCTAATCTCAAGCCATTAGACAAATACTGCCTTTCCAGGGATCAGACTGACATCTTACCAATTCAGTCAATGCAGTATTTAGAGAACCACACTGAGTCGCTTCTGCATCAGTCCTCTGAATCCAAATTCTCTTAAAACCAAAGGGGAAGAGGGTATTTGACTTGCCTTATTATTATTAATATGTATATATTTTGATAACACTTTGAATTTCAATTTGCTTCTGAAACCTTGCCTTTTGAGAACACCACACCCTTTAAGTTGACATTTTTTCAGGCTTCTGTTCCTTTAAAATTGTCTCCTTTTCACTTCGCTGTTGTTTTTTCAATTATCTACCAGAAAACTTGCTTTCTTCCAGCAGAAATGCATCTGGTGGGCTTGTGTTTTCACTGCACCCGCTCTGTGAAATTCTCCGGGAATACCCCTCGGCATTGTTCGAGTTCCTTATGCTGGATCCAGTCAGATTCCTTCACTCCCATCAGCCATCCTTCATCCTGGAGGAGAAGACAGAGATCAGCTGCTGAGGAGCAGCTCTGAGCAGGCATTTTTCTTACAGAGTGCAGGGCCAAGGAGGTGTCACGGCACTATCAAAGCCATGCTCTTATCTGGATTTCCAGGAAGAGGCTACATCACTCCAGAGCTGGTACCTATCTGACCCAGAGTAATTATAGAGACAACGAAGCTGAAAAAATTAGTAAGTATAATAGAAACATGTAATCATTTACACCCACAGGAGAAGGAGAAATTCACACACTAAAGAAGAAATTCTGCCAAAGAAGGTCTCTAGAGCTACAGGATGGGAATCACCTGTCTCACCTTTCACAATCTAAACACGAGGGCCCTCACATTCTCCATGTTCATAAAAGAACCACCGGGCATCTCTGCGGCACAATTCATCTCATTCATCTTGGACACAGGTCTTTGGAAAGGATAATTCATTCTCTGGAGGTGCTCATCCCCTGCTCCCACCAGGGCATTTGAATGATCAGCGTTTTAGAGAGGTGATACAGGCAAATGCGTCTTGCTATGCTGAAATTCTGGTCTGTGAGAACTGGGAGCTGAGGACCCAACCCATCTTTCCAAAACTCAGCAGTCTGTTGGCCTTGATGCAAGATAAGGTTGGCAAAACTCCCAAACTTGTGCTACAAATGATGTAAGACTCAAGGTCTCTCACAAGGCCAAACCTATACATCTATAAACAGGGACGAATTTTCACTGCTGCAAATGGAGTCCTGCCCAGCAGAACCTGCTCAGGAGGAGAACCAGACTTCCCACCCTCTGTCTGCAGCGTGTCAAGCATCAAGGTTCCTGCTCCATCCAAAGCACTCACATGAGTGGGTATATTTTCATGCTCTCACCATGGAAGCACCCTTCAAGCACACAAATATACCCACTCATGGGAGTCATCTGCAGTGGGGCAGCCTATGGGTTAAGTCTGCAGCATGAGGCAAGAGATCTGCATGGGGACCACTTCTCCAAACTCAACAACCTGCCCTACATCCAAACCTCTGTGCAAAAGCATGTACCAGGCTCATTTAGAGATTCAGCAGCACAACTTGGCAGGGCAGCTGTGGGGAAGCAGAACACACATGTGGCTCTGACAGTTGTTCTGACACTTCTGCTTTCCTGCAACTGGCAGGAGGTACCTGGGTATCTATCCAAGGCAAAGCAATGCCTCCTTTGAAACCTTCTTTAAAAATACACCTGAACAGTGCAGGACTGATGCAGCCCTCCCCAGGGGTGATCAATGGGACACATTGCTTTCTGCTGCTATTTTGCAGCTTCTGTCCTCTTGTCCTGTTTCTTCGCATATTCCATGAGGCAGCAGCTCAGACCAGAGTTCACTGCTGCTGTACTGGGTTCTTTGGGCTGTACCAGGTGCCTGCAGGCTCAGTCACAGCCCTTGCTGCTGCCTTAGACTTGAGCATTCAGGGGAAGTCATGGGAATGGTACGAAATGGGAGCCCATCTGCAGCAGCCAGCTGCAGGGGCTGCGGAAGGACTGACATGCCATAAATCAGGAAGACAAACGACTAGGTGGAAGATGCTCAGCCCAAGTATCTGGAAGGCAGCTTCTAGCTCACAGCACAGCAAACACAAAAGCTCATCCATTTGCACATAGCATCTGTGCCACACAGCATGCATCACTCCCACTGAGTCCTGCTGTGAAGGGTCTCCTCAGGTGTGGGGGTTAGACACAACAACCCAGTTTGACCCTTGCCAATTCTGAGATACGTGACTAGAAGTGCCGGCTTAGAAACACTGCTGCTGTCAACCCTTTCTTCTACCAAGACAGATGAATCCAGGCCTGGCTGATGTACCCACAAGCTGACACCTAAGCTGCAATATGGGTACACAATCTACCATCCTAAGCTTCCTCCACTCACGTGCACAGTCCATGCACATGTTAATAGCCAGCATTTTCTGGCTGGGAATGGCTGAGGTTAGGGAAATGAGCTGTAGCACAGGATACACTGTAAAAGGGTTAGAGAACTTCAGTGCAGCTACAGCATCATGTTAGCAACACTCAGAGCTCACCCTCTGCAGCTTGGAGAGTCTCGAGTTCATGGCTGTTGCACCCACATCCAGCTAGAGTGCAAACATAGGGCATTGAAAAACTCTGCTCCACAAATGCCATCTCCTACCAGACAAACTAAGGGAGCTGCCACTCATTTCCCATCCAGAAAGCCTTCTGAGAAAGAAATGCTCACAAATGTTTGCGCAGGGCAGTCCCACACAGTGAAAAGTCTCCAGAAGGAATCACTATCTCTTCCCCATATAACCCTTCCTCCCAGACCACCTAGCCCTTGTGGGAACTGCCAACACATTATAGCTCCCATTTTGCAGGCAGCGGCAACATCTGCAAAACCATACAAAGCAAACAGCTGAGCCACAAAGAAGATCAATATCTTCTGTGGCCAGTGAACATCAACTTCCCTATGCCCCTTGTGGAATTCAGATGTTGTCTGGGCTTGGACAAACCCAAAGAGCTGGTGA
Source organism: Florisuga fusca (assembly GCA_038090715.1). NCBI lineage: Eukaryota > Metazoa > Chordata > Aves > Apodiformes > Trochilidae > Florisuga > Florisuga fusca. Next base: position 14,489,921 of record JAAWXA010000020.1, read on the forward strand.
CTAATGAATCAATGTGGAGAATTCCCTTCCTTTTAAAAAAAAAAAAAAACCTGGAGAGACATGAGTACAAATTTTTATAAAATCAACACTTCCCTCAAAGTAGGAAACCTGCTTCAGACTTTATCAGCTGGAAGCCCTCAAACACAGCAAGTGAGAAGGATTTACTCAAGGCTTCTAGAAATAGCTCAGATTAAAGAAAAACATAGCCAATTAAATTCAGGCTGAGATGGATAGCTAGACTGTTCTCTGGGACTGAGCAAACTGCTTCAGCCTTTGGCTCTGCTGCCATCTTCTGACCAAACAGTCTTTTAAAAATACTCATTGCTACGCTGAAGTGCACAACATCATCCACGGCAAGCTGCCTTCTCAGACCTCCAGCATTTTTCAGAAGGGGAGAAAACAAAATCATAAGCTGTGGGTCATTCCCACCAATGCCACAGTCTGTGCTGCAGCGGTCACAGGGAATATGCATTAAGTTTAGGAGCAGTTAGGAGGCAAAGTATGGACTCAGTTGGGCTCCCTGATCAAGGAAGCCATTGTACTGGCTCAAATACCTTGATAGTGACAGGAAGCCATGGCTACTTCACATGCTTTATGCAGGATAACATCTCGACTTCCCAGTCACAAGCAGAGTCCTCCACTTTGTTGCAGAAAGCCAAGCTCAAGGACAACTGGCTCTCCCACCAGCTCCCAGCCACAAACTGATGGCTCTGCATTCAGCCAGACAGCTGTTAGTGGAGGAAGAAGCAGCTCTGGAAATCTTGGCTCCTCCCGGCCCTCGCTCACACCCTGTCTTCCCCACTCACCTGTTCCTCAGGGTTCTCAAATGGAATCACAAGCACCACATCTCCAGCCTTCAGCTGCAGCTCATCGCTGTCAGTGGCCGTGTAATCATGCATGGCCTGGACCTATAGCATGAGAAGAGGAGAGCTTGGTGAGGCCAGACTACTCTCACCCAGCAATGTAGGCAGGTGACAAGATTTCCCATCCATCATGGATTCACTGGATGATTCACATTAGAAGGCACCTTTGGAGGCCATCTGATCTAACCTGCTGCTCAAGGCAGGGCAAGTTTGGATCACAAAAGCCACACCTGCAGGAATAACCCCATCCTTTAATCTTTGAATTACATGCTTGTCCATACAGCCTGGCACGCAGCTCTCTTGCCACAGGGGCATCCAATACTCAACTAGGCATGCATCAGCACCTCCCCATCCTTCCTGAAGAAGACCGAGTTCCCATGGTATGGGAACTCACCTCACAGAGTAGTAAGCCTGTATTCATTCAAATAGTGCTCTGTATTCTTTTTGCAGCTGGAATGCAAGAGTATTGTAGATTACAATCTCCCATCTCTATCACTGCAGGCAGGGAAATGGAGGGAAGAGTATCAGTTTGGATCTTTAAGTAACTGTAGCCTGCCATGTTTTCTCTTTGGTATTCTCTAATTCCCATCAGCATCTGCATTACAGCTTTTCTACTTCAAACCACAGCTCTCCACTTCAAGCACTACAGTGTATACTGCTTCCTGTAACCTGCCTAAACGCAACAAACCTTCTATTGTTCTTCTGGGTTTTGTCATTTTTCTGCTTTTGTTAGAGCTCCCAGGAAAAAAAAAGATGCACGGATATGACTAAAGCAGAAGAAAAGCATTCCTATAGCAGCCAACCATCATTTCTCACTTTCAGGGCATGATGCATCTGTACTGTCTTGCTACCATGTTCCACTATGCACATTAAATTTGTGGCATATCCTCACCCAGAATCATTCCTTCCTCCACACCTTCAAACAAGCTGCAAGTGATCTTCAGGATACTCAGAATACCCACCAGACTTCCCTGTCTAAACTGTGTTTTTCCCTGTTCATCCTGGCTTCCTAATTTCTCCACACAGGAGAAATTGCTCTTCTCTCTCACTACTGGTGTTTCAAACTCTTCTTCATTTGCCACTTGCATCACAGTTTAACCCTTTGGAACGCAACTTCTCTACTATCCAGAATCTGACTGATAGCACCACACCACCAGAGACAGAAGTAACTGCAGGAGAGAGAAGGAAGGGGTTGTTACATAGCACAGCCAGATATGTAAATAGCAATGCTCTTACATTCCTTACAGTCCTTTGAAGCATCTGGAGCTGCACAGTCAGGCTGCTAGAAAGGAAGGTTTCTCTCTCCCTCAGCTTCCGTTCTCTTTTTTGATGTGGCATAGCCCATATCCACGTTGAGCATAAGTACTTAATTCACTAAAGGAAGACATATCACCAGGAGCTCAGTGCTTGACCACCACACACTCACCTTGAACAGAAATCCTGGGGGCATGTCAGCTCTCTCAGATGAAGCACCTCCTTCCACAGTGCCATTGACAGTAGCAGGGAAAGTTTCCACAACAACAGCAGGCAGAGAGCTCTGGTAGGCAACAGAAACCAGGGAAGGAAAATTTAAAAAAGCCATTGAGAAAAGAAAAAACAAAATTGCAGCTCCAAGTCCACCCTGGAGGGACCACATTACAACCCATGTTTTCAGTGGCTTTTCCCAGCACATCAGCTGGTGACAAAAACACCCCAAAGGACAGCAGAGGCAGCAGCGAGAAGGCAGGAGAGATTACAGCTGTTTTTTGCTTAAAATTGCAGAAGGGCAGAAAGAATTCAGATTTTTTTGTGGGATCATAATACATGGCATGTGCCACTGACTGAGGTCACAACAGAGTTCTTGTAAAGCCCTCATGGAACAGACAACTCAAATGCAACAGCCTATAGGAACCAAATGGCCATGACCTGAGGCCTGCTCCAGTCCCGTAAAAAGGTGGCAGTTCCAGGATAATAAGAGAAACCCCGGATATACAGGAGATATAGGCAGTAAATGGTGAGCAAGGAGGAATCCATCAGAAAACACAAGCTCAGCACAGCATGGCCTATGGGCTGGCTTCACAATATGGGTGAAGGGACAATTCTTTTTGTGGATCTTCTAAGCATTACACAGATGAACTGCAACAGCTAAGCCTGGCCTCTGAATAAGAGCACTGTAACTACTGGGGTGCCAGTGAGGTGTTTTTCCAAGCAGCCACAAATTTCTTTGCCCAGACCACCCCCCCACATCTGCTGTATGAAAAAAGGGATGTGATGGAGAAAAGGGACTACTGTCTCTTGAAGTGCTTACAGATCCTGAATCAGCGTCAGTTTTAGATGCTTCAGCCGCTGCTTCTGATCCAGCTGCTTCAGCTCCTGTCTGGGCCGCTTCTGCGGGCTGCAATACAAAAGTCATCCGAGTGGAGAGTTATGCTCCTTATAGCTACGTGTGTGCAGAAAAGAGCGGCTCAGTCTGCCCAAATGCTCTATGCTGTTGACTGCTGCCATCTGCTGACAATGAGGCGAGAAACCTCAAGGACATGCTAAATTCCTGTCTGCCCCTTTCTCTGCAACACAGCGATTACAGTGAAGTCTGCATACCCTCGCTCCAGCCACACAGCAGGCAATACTCCAGAGGAAATCAATGAAATCCCCAAAACCCTGTGCGCCTTCTTTTCATGTTCTAAATCGCAGCCCTACTTTCCACATGCAAATATCTGTTGTGATTACATATATATTGCCCACTTGTAGGAGAATACACATTTGCTTGCATGCCAAAGGGCGTGGATCTCTCAGTAGGCTACTCCCAAGGATTTTCCAACAATCAAAGAACATTGCGAACTCCCAGAATCAGAAGACCAAGGTAATAGTAATAATAATATGTCCTACAACTTAGTCTGGATCCAGTGTCTGCATGAATCAAACTGACCTGAAAATTCTGCTTTCACCTAATGTGATTTTGGACAGTCCCAAAGAGTCATGAATTTGGATTTTGTTATGAATATACTATTCGTAAGATTTTGCTATTAATATTCTGCATGGTGTGTGTACACATGAGCACATTGTTGCTGGTGGAGAAGGGAGTTTCTAATGCCTGCAATGCCACCACCAGGAGAAATTTCAGCAACACTTGCAAATCACCGTCCCTCAGAGACTGTCCTAAGAAGCCTGGGGACAGCTGTTTCTGTGAAAAAAACAAAAACAAAAACAAAACAAAAAACCAAACAAACAAAAAAAACCAACCTCTGATACACTTCCAGGGATTCAAGTTTTTATTATCCCTTGCTGAAAGCCAGGCTAACTTCATCTGTTTGCAATAATAAAGATATTAATTAGCCTCTCCTAGAAACTGCAGCAATGCAGGAACTAAGTTGGATCTGATAGCAACAATGCTGCAGATCAGCCCCGCGGGAGACCGGCCAGGCAGCAGCTGGGAAGATTCCTTGAGAAGAATCTCAGGGGCCTAACTGGCAGCCCAGTGTCTTCATGGCCAGTTTGCATCCATTTGTTCTTTATACCAGATGGCACAGGTGCCTCTTTGCAGAATCTAGCCAGATGCCCACTTTATACCTGCACAAAAGAGACTGCTATACAGAAATTCTCCATTTTCAGTGCGTGTGAATTAACGAGCTTTAGCATGCCTACACATCTCATATATTTTGTAAACACATGTACCCCTGAACACAGCCATGTTCAAAACAAGACATTGTCCAGATTTCTTAATGTTGTTATTCTCATGGTCCCAGTCCCACAAGAACTCAGTGTAAAGAAACAGCCAGGACTAAAACCCTTAACTCTGCAATGACCTGGCCACTAGCCATGCATTGGCACAATGCTCCTAGTAGTTTTCTAATAACAGCAGCAATACTGATGAAATAAATGCCTGATTTAACAAAAAGCCATTACTTTAACACAATCTGCTCCAACAGTGCCATTTAACATGTGCTTTCCTCTCCCATCACATCCTTCCTCATGTCTCCCCATCACCACGTCCACTGGCCTGCACTGCCAGAGAGTACTGTAAGACAGCAGAGCTGTTCCCATCCTGCAGAGGATTCTCACAGCAGCTTTGGTAGTGCTAAGGTAACAGTATACCTGGGGAATTCAACAAAGCTTCTCCTGTTTAATTAGATTCACTCCTAGGTTGCTCTTTTTTTGGATTCAGTGAAACTGGAACTGGGAGACATGCCAGGCCCAAGTCTATCTGGCCAAGCATGCGTTTTATGAGGAAAGTGAAAGGGAGATCAACATGAGTTCCTTTTTTAAAAGCAGCTAATTTGCAAAAAAAAGTATTTAATAACCAGAAAAAACCTGATCCTAAGCTAATCCCCTAGATTTCAACAAAGGGTGTTTTCATGTTAGCTACTTATTTTTCTATTTACATACCTGTGGACATCCCAAGGCCTATAAAAGCACTTACAGTCATGGAAAGATACGATAGAGAGAGGAGGGAAAATTGCTCACTGCTATTGCCAGGTTTGAAAACTTTGCTTATTCCAACAGCAGCATCATATACACCCAATGCAAGACTTCTAGTCTGCACAACTACTCAAGTTCTGCTGCATCCACGTTCCCATGCAGTTGTTAACCTTGTGGCATATGCGACTATGTAACCACAGAGCAAGTCTCCTTTCACCAACAGCTAACACTTGAGCAAAAACACTGGGGAAGATTAGAAGAGCGTAAGGAGGATTCTCCAGCTACAGGGAGCTCTGCTCTTTAATTTTGTATGATCTGCCAAACTGAGAATTGGCACGGTGAGAGCATCCTACCTAGTAGTTCTCCTTGGTTGATTAAATTGCCCTTTGGGTGAAAACAGTTTCCAGGGAGAAATGGCCCAAACACCTTTTATACCCTAGACTGTAACCACAGCTCAGATACAGTCATGCCTCACCACTGCCCATCCACTTGGAAGGCACAAGATCTTTCCTGGCCAAAACAAAGACTTATTTTCTTTCTTACTAAGACAGACTGACAATGCACATACAGGGGCATTACAGATGATAAACACTGACGGATGACAAAACACACATTGGGAAACTTCTTTCTTGTCATGGCCCAAGCTCATATGAAGGAGAGGACTGATCACAGTGAGAGCTTGGGCCAGGCTCTCAGCAAGGGTTAAATCAAGTCCTTCCAAGTACTGACTCCAGGTGATGATCTAGCCCTTGAGAATAAAAAGGTCAGCAGCACTCGATTTCCCAGCATAAGTTAAGGGCGTGTGTTTACATCTATACCATGGGATAGAGCCAGCTCAAGCAGCAGCCCTGGGTACCCAGACCATGCATTTTTCATCCAGAAACTGCTGGCTGTTTGTCCAAAGGGGCTCAAAAGTAGCTGTGCTTCAAACATCGCCCAGTGGGCTAATTTGCAGGATTCTGATAGCTTCCTAGGCCTGATAAATCTAGAGGGCATAAATGAGGGTCTGGCTTTGGTTCAGATGCAGAGCATGTGTAAGGTGTCTCTTGTCAGCAAGCTCCAAAGCTGAGGTGGAGGCAGATGCCAGAAAAGACTTAGGCCTGCACCTCACTTTCAGTGTAGACATAGGCTGAACTATTTCACATCATCCTTTCTGGCAGCAATGGTCAATGAAGAGCAAACATCACATAATTCCAAACATGTATGTATACAGAGTGGTACAGGTAGGAAGGATAAGGAGCAGGTGAGACATATATGCATCACACAAGAGACCAACAGGTTGTGCAGAGTTCAGGAAAAAATGAAGAGTAGAAGGTGAGGATGACGTGACAGTGGGATTAAGTTTGAGGAGAATGTCACAGCATCATACCAAAGGAAAGATGAGTGAGTTAGCAATGGGGTTGTGTACTGATGGAGATATCAATTTCCAAGTGCCAGATCAGATTTACAAACATGAGGCTGCCCCCAGCGTTTCCCATAGCACACAGAAGCTACTTTGGTTTGGGGTGTGCAGAAAGAAAAAGTAACATGGGATAGAAGACAGGTGTGAGCACAGAGGTGACACTGGGACATGCACAGTACATGATGAGAGATGAAAGCCATATGAAGTTCTTACCTCCCATAAATCCCAAGGTAAAGACTAAGCATGTCAAAGAGCAACAAAAATAAAACATGTTTAGACATGATTATTTCAGTGAGCACAAACATCACAGATGCTGATCAGACTGAAGGACATACACATTCAACAGCACTTATCTCTCTATGCTTAAAAATATTTTTTTAGTACCTGAATTTATATGCCCCTCCCCAGTGCACCTTCAAATTTAAGTACCATGGCATTTGAGAAAGGTTTTTTTTCTACGTCTGGTACAAAGGAAGACAGCCAACCTACCTCTATTTACCAGTATCAGACCACATCGGCAGAAAAAAAGTCCAAGAAAAAACTATGATTTCAGAACAAGACTTCAACTGGTATCTTTGGATGAATAGTGAAATACCTTAACCTCTTTGCCCACTCTATAGAAAATAAATTCAACTGCTTTGAAAAACAGGTGGTTTTCACTAGGCTTTGTACTGTGCTTATCATCAGAAAAAGTATCTATTTCAGATGTGTTTTTAATGACTTATGAAGTTAATAATAAATATATTAGAACACCAAATATGCTATTGCTGAGCAGTTTTGAAAAACTCTATTATTTGTTGCTTTCTGGAACAGTAACAAATAATTTAATTTTAAGTCAAAGTTATACTTGTATCCTATGCCAGTATACCAAATTATCCAAGTCATAACTGGTGATTCAGAAAAAAAAAAATACCCCAGTAAATAAAATTTTAAAAAAGCTTATCCTGGCAAGCAACTTGTTCTGTCAGGCAAACAGACATGAAATGCCAATCTGCTAACTTAGAAGTTTCAGAAATTGGTAGCTTGCCATGTTGGTGTGTAACAAACTGTGATGAACAGTAGTATTTTGCTGATACAGTATTTTAATTTAGAAGAATCAAATGCCTTATCAAATCAAATGTTTTATTTATCAAAGAAGAGAGGTATTGCTACAAAAATCCGTATTGTTCCAACCCACCTGACTTGATGGTACTGGAGAAATATTGTAAACATCCCAATTATGTTTATAATACATTTTAATGGCAACCACAGGTAAAAAATAATAATTTCATACATATGAAATGGAAAATCTCAGTAAGGACAACAGCCAAATTCAGGATGCACTTCAAAGCCTCCAAGCTGCTTAGACATAATATGAAGTGCAGTCCACCTGTCTCTGACAATGGACAAGACCAGAGGGATGATCAGAGGGCTGAAGCACATCTCCTACAAAGACAGGCTGAAAGAGTTGGGGTTGTTCATCCTGGGGAGAAGACTCTGGGGAGACCTTATAGCATCTGAAAGGGGACTACCAGAAGGCTCAGGAGGGACTGTTTACAAGGGCACATAGCAATATGACATGGGGCAATGGCCTTAAACTAGAGCAGGGTAGATTTAGATTGGATATTAGGAAGAAGTTCTTCACTAGGAGAGTGGTGAAACACTGGAATAAATTGCTAAGAGAAGGGGTGGAGGCCCTATACCCTGGAGACATTCAAGGCCTGGCTTGATGGGACTCTGAGCAACCTGCTCACTGCAAGAGCGTTGGACTAGATGACCATTAAGCTCAAGGAATTCTTAACTATGAACAGAGACCCTGTTATACCCAAACAAGGGCTTCACACCCCTTGATAGTCATCTCCAGCTTTATTCACCTTAGTAAATTAGATTATCACCGTGTTTATTAAAATCCCTTTGATAACAATTTTTAGCAAGAGTGCAGAACTGAGGCTGAATTCCCATCCACAGAGTAACAATTTAAATCCATATAGCATACAGAGGATGATAATCTAGGGAGGGAAACACATTAAGCTGAGCAAGCTGTCAATCAGTAGATCATCAGCGCAAAACATCCCACAGACAACTAACTAGTGCCAGACTGTGGACAGGCCACTGTTTATTAAGCCACCTGATTCTCACTGGACTTACACACTTACACATCCAGCAGAGAAGACCAAGGTCAACGTTATCACCCACATGGGCACAGGTCACACTACACTTGGCAACAAGTCAGTTACGAAGGGACAAGGAACGGCGATATGAACCAACCTGGGAGGCAGGTGTGGGGGTCTTCCCCACAGTGGCATCTGGTTTAATGGGATCAAAATCCAGATCCAACAGGCTGGCTCCCTCCTGGAAGGGCCCAGGGGCATCAAACTTGGCAGCAGTGAGGAAGAAAAGCAGTACGAGCGTTAGACACATGCACACATGAGCACAGTAGAGGGAGGGTACATGATATCCAGGAGCCAAGGCTACAAGAGCAGAAGATGTGGCAGCAATGCAAACACCTGATGTGACTCCTGACTGCTTGGTGCCTATAATCACTGGCAGTTCACTTGGATGCCACTGTGAGCCAAACCTGAGCCTTTTCTACAGGACTCATTCATCTTCCCACCTGGTCAAATGAGCTGACATGGTGTGAGCCACTGTGGTCAAAATGATCAGTGCCACTGATGACTCAGAAGGGCTTCTATTTATAGATGTTCTCCACAGCTCATCCAGCTGCCTTTGTACTGAAGGCCCAGGACAGACCTCCCTCAGGCACATACAGAGGAGATGCCATCCATACAACTTATATCAGGAACAATAAACCAGGCAGAACACACTCGACTTGCTGGCAAGTCTGAGACCTGAGAGCTCCTAATTCCCTCCTGTCTACTGAGACAGAAACACAGAATATGGCAGCTCACCCTAGCTAAGAGATTTGAATCACTCCCCAATCCAAAAATAATGTTTTCAATGGTTCCCATTTCCAGACATCCCATAAAAATGCAGACATAAGTCTTTTAACAAAGCATAAATTCGAGAGGCTTTGTTACTCTTTTCAAAGGAGAATAACCCCCTTTGATTAATTCTCTCACTAAAGACAATGATGACACATTCACTGATTACCATAAATAAAAAGGTCACTACAAAGGACATGAGTCATGAGCATTCAAAATTGATCAGTTTTGGGTTTTAGATTTAAACTGACCACTACAAGACACTCCTTTCTACTGAACATCAACTGGTCTCTCCAGGAAGTCCAGGAAAAATTGCCCATTTCCACTAACCTCCCCAGCTCTTTAGCCCCACTGTTTCAGCTACTTTCCAACAACACACAGAGCACAGCAGGCTGGTCTCCGCAGTTACACCATAGCCCCACAACTGAAAAAACTCCTGGGAAGTATCAAGAGACACCATTTAAGAGAAAGTCCTCTGAATAAAACCCACACCACCATCATTTTCACCCCCTCTTGTTTCCTCTTACTCCAGTTCTCTTAGAAGGTTTTCTCTCTCTTGTGAACCTTTCTTTTTGAGATCCAAATGAGACCAAGGAGTCAAGCTCTCCCATCTCACAATAATAAACCCTGACCAGTGTGCAAAAAATAGCTGGCATGTCAGCTCACCCAGACTACACATCAAAGAGGCTCCAACCCCAATCTTTAGTTTTGGTTCGTAGTGAGACATCAAAGGCTCCAGTCATGGAATAATCTTACCTGCCATTCAAGACTTACATGCAAGGGCTAGCACTTTTTGCCTTTACCCAGATCTCCCACAAGACAGCTCACTGGAGCCAAGACATCTGATAGAAATGGCCCTGGGCAACACTAGTCATTGTTGGGTGCCTCAGTGGAGACTGTTCTGGCAACCAGAGTTCTGAGAGAGACCCCCATCTGATTACAGTCACAGCAGATCCCATCCTGGGCCAGAGCACTGATCAGGTGCAGAGAAGTACATCTGACCATGGGGCGGGCTGGTGTTCACATGGAAAGTCATGATACAAACCATGAGGCAGAGAGAGCTGTCCATTATGATAGAGGAGAAGGAAGCACGAGAAATGAGTGAGTTGCTCAGCTGCCTCTGGTCACCACCTTACTACTGTTGTCAAATCACCTCTCTGTTCTGAAAGCTTTACCTACTGCAATGCATAATCTGGCATCGACTTTCTTCCCTCCCCACTCCACTTCTGCTCCTCAGCAGCTGGGTGGGAGATGGCAAACCAGAGGCAATGGAGCAGTGTGATGGAAGGAGAAGTTACGCAATGACGCATAGATAAGCACTGACAGAGACATTACTTATGCTTTAACAAGCATTTAGGGAAAAAAAGACTATATATGCACCTATATATATATATATATTTTTTTTTAAAGTAGATGTAGGTATCTCATGACTCAGCCAGAAATCTGGTCAGGCTTCTAAATACATAAGGACTGCCATTCTCCTAGATCCAACCCCGAATTCTCAATCCGGGCATCCTCTCCTGCAGTGACATAAATCTAAAGGAGAGCGAAGAGGAAAATATGTAATTCAAAAATGTTTTTTCTTGTTCAGGGCTTCAAAAGGTGCCATATGAGTACAAAGATATATTCTGCTGAGAACTGCCAGAGTAACATCGGAAGGCAGAGAAAGCAGAAAACTGCCTTCTCCCAGAACTGGCACAGATGCCAGGGTCAGCACTTGGGGATGTACAAGAGCAAAAAATGTGTGTTTTGCCCACCCCTAGGGTCAGCTGGTCTGAAGAGAGCATATCATGAGTTTTGGGGGGAGCCATAATCCATGTGCACTGCTGCTGAACAACTGCAGTAATTACTTATTGGCATCTTCATCAGCTGCATTTCCCATGTTTCTTCTATGAGTGGAAAGTCTCAAAGGGCAACATGTTAGTCAAAGTGCCTTCTAGCCACCCTCCCCTCTGAAACTCAGCCCCCTGTCTAACTCTTTGCGTTCTGAGGTCCAATGCTGAGCTTGCCTTCCTCCTTCACCTGACCAGGTTTCATGGCTTGACACTTCCAAAGAGAAGAAAGGTCGAAAGGAAAAGTTCAGAGGCAGACAAATATAAGGCAGGGCATAGCAGCTAACCTGCGAAGGGGTTGTCACACTTATCTCGGGGACAAAATTGTCATCAAACAGACTGATGATGTTCTCTTGCTTGATCTCCTTGGAGGGGGTGACTTTTGGAGGCGGAGGCACCGGAGGCCCTTTCCTCAACTGCATGCAAGTGAGCACACGGCCACAGCACAGACGGCGACACCCAAAAAAACCAGAGACAGGATCCAGGTTAGCCACAAAAACTGAAGGTGAGGGAAATCACAACCACAGGCACGGAGCAGGGTCTAATCAACTCCATCTGAAGAGAGAGTGAGGGAGGGTTAAAGGGCTGAATTGACACAAAATTAAAAAACAACCACACGCCTCCAGAGAAGGTTTGGCATCATTAGTTACACTTCAGCCGTGGGCAAGTTTCCCTCTGCAGAGGAGAAGCGTAACACAATTAATATGCATTCACAGGACATGCATACATAATTAAAGCATGTGCAACCTTCAAAAGAACCATTGGGAAGGGAGCAGATCAATTACTGGGAACATGATCCAATAGACCAGGTCAGCACTGCCTCCCTTTGCTGTACTTACCGTACCTAAGGGAATGGAGAGGTCAAAGACTCAGTTTGTCCTATTATTGGTGGATGACCACAAGGACAGACTCTGATCTGCCCAGTATTGGTTCCCTGGTGTAAGAAAAGTCTGAAGGAGCTCTTGACGGTGTCTTACCACTTCTCAGCTTTAGACAAGAACAATTCAAACTTCTGAGAAGCCATGACTGCTGTGTGCCCAACTCTGCTCTCAGTTTCACCAATGATTATTGACACTGAAATCATGTTTCCCAAACAGAGATCCACCAGAACACATAAAGTGTGAGCCTGTAACTTCAACCCATCCTAATACTCACCATCATGCTAAATGTCTCAAACCAATGCAGCACCCACAGATCTGTGGGAAGATGTGGTAGATAAACCCATCCACATCCTTTTCACATTTTCCTGTGCCCAAGACTCAATGACAAGTTCTAGATAAACTCAAAATTTGAGGAGCTGCTGCTGTGTTGGAACAAAACAGCCATAAACATTCCCAGCACCACAGCAATGCTCAGCAATGACAATGCTTTCCATTTACACTGATGTTTTACAGGTACTTGATCTTCTCATGGTACCTAGGATCCCAATGCAGCAAGACTCAGAGACCTGACAAAAGGTACCCAGTGTGTATCAGTGTTAGACCCAAATCTGAAACACAGCAATCTCTGACTCCTAGTCCTGTGTTCACACTCCTCCAGCGTGTAACAGCTCTACAGAGCAGTTATTAGGATTCCTAAGGATATACTAAGTTTTCTACTGGGTTACCTTACTTTAGAGAGTATGAGTATGCAAACACACTTTTCCCACTGAATAGCTGACTAGGGGAAATAATGAAACAGTGTGTTCACTTCCAACTTTTTGCTATTTGCAGAAGGTTGTGTGTTCATATTCCCTTAGAACACTCCCTTTCTCAAAATCCTCTGCTTGCCCATCACAACAAGGTACCAGAAATTTCAGGGAAAAGCCATTCTCCGAACAGAACCACCACCTGCAGAAATGGGAGGCTCCAATTACAAATCCAAACATCCTGACTCTTCTTCTATTTATTTCTCTAAAGTCATTAGTCTCCTTCCTTCCAACACATTAGTGTCTTGGAGACCACCACTTCTAGAGTGTCCAGCATTACCCCCAAGAGAGGTCTAAAACCACATTTCAAAGACAACAGGATTGCATATTGGTGTTGGGTTATATCTGGAAATTCATCAGGCATGGACAACTTTGCTGCTTGGAGTAAAATGAATCCTCTAAAATTTTACTGCTGACTTGGATCCCACAATCCCAGAGAGCTTTACCTATCTAAATTAAAAATAGTTGCACCGATTCCAAAAGTGTAATTACAGTGTTTCAGTGGTGTAACTGAGAGCCAAAGTCTGACCTTTGAAATTTCAGAGACCCCTGAAGTCCTGTGTCACCATCAAATTGCTCAATGTGGAGCGATGATAGCAGTTGCTTCTTCCAAAAGACAGAAATCAGCTGTTTTCAAGAATTAAAGGACAGTAAAAGATTTTTGTTGGGGTTTTTTTTCAGTATAGGGAATAGTTCAAAATTTAGTTACTATTTATTTCGTGTCTCCTGTTTTGCTGTCTTTCTACAGCCATTGCTTATGGTTTGCATTAGTATTTCAGACATAAAGAGGCCAGAAAATCAAGGTTGCTTTCTGCTCCATCCTTCCCAACGGATGAGGCCCCTAGAACAAATCACCTAACCCATAGTTCAAAAGTAAACTACACCTGTGAAGATTACATTAATAAAGTTAAGCACTGTTGAGAGAGCAGATACTTGAGTTCTCCTGCTGGCTGGCAAGCTGACACACACTCAGTCTCTAGACTTTATCCACTCAGATGCCAGGCTTGGCTCCAAAAATGAAACCCCTGGCCTTGTCTTCCCTCCCTCTGGAGAAAGCTCCATCCCTGAGCAGTTTCTCTGCTTCCATCACTGCAGTGAGGCCCAGGAGCACGAACTAAATATACACCGGGAAAGAGCTGCCAGGCGGTGGCAGCATCAGCTGAAAATACTGTTCCGTCCTTGCCTGCGGCCCATCTGAGGTTCCAGCCAGGGCTTCACTGGAATATTCTGCTTGCTCGACAAGGGGTGCCTCCAGCCCCATTCCTGTGGGCAGGAAGGCAGCAAGTGAATGAGAAAGCACTTGCAGGCTGGCAAAAACAAGGCTTATGCGTGCTATTTAAAGGAAAGGGAAGAAGCCAAATTCAGTAAGACAAGGCCACAGGCAGGGTGAGTGAAGTGTGCACTGAACAGCTCAATAAATCTTTACGATTTCTTGTTCCAATCAATATATGCCAATTTCTGAAAAAAACAGGAAGGAAATTATGGATGCACTATCCTCTCTCCATTGTACACATACTCCAGGGTCCTACCCAGGGCAGTGGGAAAGCAGCTCTAGGCTGTACAATGCTGAGCAGTGCTGAGACCCTGGAGAGTCCTGAAAAGATATTGCTAGGCATCCACACACCTCACAGGACTGGAAAAGACCCTTTTGCCAATGTACAAATATCCCCTTTTTGTCCCTAGAAAAATATTGTGAGAGGCTTTCCATTAACAGGAGACAGCCAACACCACAGGACACATATGACAACAGCAAGGAAGTTCTGGGTTGGGCCCATTTCTTTTCAGAAACAACAGGTTTTTCTCTTACCAGTTTGGCCAGAACCCCTCTCAGCTTTAATTCTTCCTGGAAGACTCCTCCCTGGTGTCCCACTTACTGAAATGCAAGGATTGGCACCAGACATAAATTTGGCCTCATTACTAGTTCATCCTACAAAGCTTTTCCCCTACTCAGAAACAGAAGAAGGGGAAGAGGATATAAATGTTTGATTTTCCTTTAATCCCAAAGTAAAACATATCATATGATATGCTGAATAGCAGGAGCTGCACCTGCTATTTTAAACATGCCTCTGGGTATCTCCTGTGTAAGGAAAGAATTAACAAAGGCCACATGGAAAATATCAGTCTCCATATAACAGACCTCTTCCTAGTATCTTCATAGCATAAGAGCAGAATGCCTTTATTTTAGCATAATGTTTTATCTTGGGATTAAAGTAAAATATTATGCAAAGCAGAGATGTTCTCCTATCAACATTAGACTTTTTTTCTTTGAACCTTCCTTAGTTATGAAAGTTCTTGAAAAGAACCTGGGCCATTGAATTGTACAGGTTAATTCAATTGTAAAGACCAATTTTCCTTGCCTAGCTAAGACTCCATCCTTCCTGGATTGTCTTGGTCATCTTCCTGAAGAGCAAAATTTTGGCCTTCCTTCTACAGAGGCATTTAGAGACATCTTAGCTCTTGCCTATACGATACAGAGATGACCAATGAGCAACTCGCATCCTTAGGAACCAGTAAAGGAGAACAACCATCACATCATCTTCTCTGTGATCAAGAGATGGAAGAGGTCCAGAAAAGCAACTGATGGATGGCTTCGACTCACGGAGCTTGTGCAGTCATACTGCAGAGACATGGTCAATGTCATGAGGACACTACCTGTGATGGTGACTTTGGGATGCTTGCCCCAGGTGCTTCCAAAGTAGATGGTTCCAGCTCATGGTTGACAGTCTTGGCCTCAGGGCTGGTGATGGGTGATCCATCTGGTGGAGGCGAGGGGCTTTTATTTGCTTTCGCTGGGGTGCTGTCACTGAAGAGTGTGGAGAGAGAAAGGGGGAGAGAGGGAAAAAGAGAGAAGTCTGAGCCAAAGCTAGAAGGAGTTGTGTTAACCAGCATGTATCAGTGGCCTCCATTATCTCTTCAGCACCCAGACACACAACTGACATTTGAAGACCCCACAAGTGTCTGAGAAGCATCTTTGCTGATTCATTTGCCGTCCAATACTGCAGCAGCATTACTGTGCAGCAGGCTACTCTCTAAATTCCTACTGCATGGATATGCTTTGCCTCAGATACAGAAAACCAAAATAACAAGCAGGCACCCTTAATTCTGCTAGATTCTAATGCAAGTACCTGATGTTGAGTCATAATTTTTAGTACTAGGGGAGCAGATAGGGGAAGGAGTTTTTTCTAGCTCATGCAGTTCCAAAATCTACATACAAGAATCTTTCTGTGTGGTGGTGTAATGACACCTGCATGGGGTATGACTAATAGAAGCAAAGCTGTAATAGCAAAATATAATTTTCCACTGTGTGGTATAAACTGGCTAAGCTGGAAGAAGGGCAAAGAGGTTTCACAGATCATCCCACACAGAAAAAAAAAAATAATAATAAAAAAAAACCACAGTGAGATTCTGCCTCCCAGTGATTTCTCTACTATGGAAAGTTTCCCCGGGATTATTTTCAACTATGAACTCCTTCTGCCTTTGCCTTTCCCTCCTTGGTCCTTATTCTAGGACTGTTTCTGACACACAGTCAAGAGAAATTCTTCAGGGAACTTAGATGCAAGGGGCACATGCCAATGGCATTTGTTGGTTCACAATCTGTTGGACAGAGTCGGACAGATTTCTTACAGGAATGGCAAGAGGCACAAGCCTGTGCCTGTGGGCATGCCCAAGTCTGTGCTTCGAAGTACAGAATCATGAGAGATTCAGTAAAAAGTTGGTTATCAGAGGATTTCAACAGGGGTAAAGGTAAAATCATTATCCCAGCCTAAATCTCAGGAACAGCTGAATCGTCTTCACTGAAATACTCAGCTCCCAAAAAGCAGCTAATCAATTTATCTTGAGTCACGCAGAAGCACAGACACTTGGTAGGGCATATTTTAGCAGCAGTGGTTACAGTTTGGGCTGTGCAACTTCACCAACAGTGATATTTGCCTCCACTTAAAAAGTTGCAGTTCTTGTAAAGCTAAAAGCCTTGGGAGAAGATTGAAAGGACTAAATCCTTTCCTACAACTTGAGACAGTAAATCCTGGCATAAATCAATGCGTGCCTGATTCTGCAGGAACATAAATTATTTCCTTGGTCTGTCCCAAGAGAGCCCAGAGCTTCAGACATGTACAACCACTTGTCATTGGCTAACATGCATGATGGCCTCATTCCTAAACACTCACAAGTAGAGTGACAGCAAGAGGAGGAAGGGACAGCAAGGCATTTCAATGAACCTCCTCTTCCAAGCAAGCATCTTTTCCCTGCTCAGCATTCCAGCTTTCAAGCTCCCCATCCCATCCCCTCTGCATTCAATTTTGCCCTCACCCATTGACCTGTCTCTCCATATCCACACCCCACACACACATTTCCCCACAAAGCACTTGTTCTCAGGTCTGCATGCAGGTCAGATGTTTCTGATGACACTGATGCCAGCAGCACATCAACACAATGCAACAATGTTCTCTGCCAGCAGCTCTCAACCAGGGGCACACACACCAAGGGAAAAAGGGGGCAAGGAATAGGAAAAAGGGAAGAGAAAGGACTAAGGAACATGTATGCAAGTCCCTGCAGCTCTTCAGTTTGCCTGGATACGTCTACAGTGTCCTTCCTCAGAGGTCCCCAGGAATCACTTCACCACAGTGGGTTGTGTGAAGGATTCTGGAAAATAATGACAAGGTTATGCTGCAGATTAAAAGCAGTAATGGTTGGATGGTGAAGGTAAGGAAGTCCTGCTGTAAATGGGAGTCATCAAGGAACAGCAGGAAATGACAGAAAACATCCTCTGATGCTAGAGTTGGAGAAAAAAAGATGTGTTGTCTTCCCTAAAGTTGAAAACGCTTTGGAGAAGATGGGGCACGTGCAGTGATCTGCAGCAAGACTGCCAGGCTCCTCCTGTATGTACCCAGACTGCACTGTGAATACTGTGTGTCTGATTGCTACTGTCTGTAGGCTGGCTGGCTAACACAAGGGTGGGCTTTTCCTTCTAGGGACCTGAAAAGGCCATTCCTCCCAGGGACAAGAAGTTCAGGCTTATTTTCCAAAGGCCATGGAACAGCTTTTGAGTGCCCTACTCCTAGTTCCTGGCAGGGACTTATTTTGGAGATATGCTGGTAAAAGGCTCCCTCACATAAGAGGCAGCCCAGATTCTTCCCCTCATCCTACAAGGGCTGAGAGGGCCCCACACTAAAGCCTTCATTAAGTCACTACTATTTACAGCTTGTTTGATGTGTTGGCTGATCTTCCCAGGAAAATGCCAGTGCTAATTTTGTCTGAGCCTTTTCCAGCCCCCTGAGCAGCACCTTCATCCCTGCACTTGTTTTGCACACATTTTAGCAAGTGCAACCAGCGTCAAAGCAAACTTGTCACCAGGATCCTCTGTCCTTCAGAGGTCCCCAGGGAGCACACACTGCCCACACAGAGCAAAGTTCTGTCTCCAAACTGTCTGTCTGCTCCAGGAAACACAGAAGAGAAAAAGCAAGAGTGTGGGGACTGTCCTCACTGACCAAATGTGACTATGTCAGTAAAAGTCAACACAACAAGGTCATTGCTCTCTCTTTTTCCTTCCCATGAGCAACTGGGAAGTGATGCAAAATCCAGGAATATATCAGGCAGGGAAGGAAAAGGGGTGTCAACTTTCTTCTGCAAATACAGAGCTGGGAATGGGGTCTAACTAAGTTACTGCCAAAATTCTGCAGCCTCTTTTAGTGCTGTAGAGCTCTCAGACACCTCAGTGGGGCTGCCTCATCTGTTCTGGAAGTGCAAAGTGACATCTGCAGATGGGATTTCCGTGTGCTTGTTACAATCTCACCTTAGAGAATGAAACTTACTTTCAAATATATGGTAAAAACAGACCAGTTGCCTCCTGCCAAGTTCTCAAGTAAAAAAAGAAAAAAAAAAGGTTGGTATCTACGCTAAGGCTTAGAGAAGGCCTTTTAGCCAAAAGCAATTTATTTTTTAGCACCAAAGCAGGCTGGAGAATTATTTTTAAAAAGAATGGGGGGGGGGGGAAAGAAAAAGGAGGGAAAAACACCTATGTACCCATACATACAGTGACACAAATGTACATTCTTGCTGCAGATCAAAGAGTGAACAATTTCCACACCTTCCTTCCCTGCACTAGGGGTTGCACATTTCTCTGTGACCCCAGCAGCTGCTCTGACAACAGAAACCCCAAGCATAGCCCATGTCAGACACCTTACCTGCTGGCAGAACGTTTTGGCTAGAGATCATGAAGTTCAGGTCTACTAGCTCTCCCTCTGCTGTAGCATCCATCTGTTCTCAGGACTGGACCTCCTGCCTGGTGCAGGTACAACACTGGCCCAACCAAGGAACAGAGAGATATCCAGAGAAGTACACCTGTGAATCCTCCTTTTCCTACAGTAGTAAGCCTCAAAACAGTAACAACACAAAACATTCCTTCCCTACTTTTAATTTGAGGACACAAAATCAAGATCTTCCCAACAACTTCCTTGTGAAATTACTGTTCCCCACCCTCCAATCTCCCGTTCTACAAAGGATGCACAGCAGAGACAAACAGAAGGTTTGTGTGGCTTGCCCTAGCCAGTGGGAAGACAGGATGAGAAAAGCAAGGATCCAGATCCACCAGCACTCATTTTTATTGCTGGAAGGACATCATCTTGCTTGAGAATTTATTCTGGTTTGTTTTTTCCTTCCTAGAAGGACCCCACGGAGGGAGCACCAACACAGAGGTTTAGAAAAACAAAAAGTAGAGGAAGTTTCCATGCCATTATGCAGCAACTCCCACTTTGCCCCAGGGCATGCTCTTGACAGAGTCCTTGACCTGGGCTATGGTAACTCTAGGCATTGCAGCAATCCATGTTATCCCATGCCATCACTGCCTTGAAAGGCAAGATGCTGGCATTACCCTTTATACAAGACAACAGGCTTCCTTTTCCTTCAGCGCTGCACAAAATTTTAAATGGAAGGACCGAGATAGTGAGGATGCTCAAGAACAGAGTAAGTAAAGCTGGAAGTGTCCTTCTCCCATCTCATCATCCTACCAACTGCAACAGGTAGAGAGGACAGGACTTCTGAGTGTGAAGGACCTGCTTTGTGGTCCTCCCTGGCCAGGCAGGGAATGAGAATGCAGCATTTCATGTGTGTTCAAAAAGGCAAGCCCTGCTGGCTAAAACTAGAAGTTGTTAATCACCAAAATTGCCCTATTTTCCACAGAAAACCCAGCACCATGCTTTTAGTCACACAAAACCAAATGAGCAGACAATGCCTGAGCTTTCACACTGCCTTCTTACATTGGAAAAGAAGCAAGGATTCAAACCAGGCACACAAGCAGTTAATGGGATTACCCAGACACACAAAGATCTCAGCAGGACCCAACAGGCCATGAACACACGGTATCATGCAAAGGACCCCTCTCCCACCACAGAGTTAACACGTGCCAGGCTGTTATGAGTCCAGCAACAGCCCCTCCAGTTTTAGGAACTAAATCAAACGCGTATCGAAATGCTGCTCTCCGTACCGGTACCTGCTCATCTTTTTCCTCAGCCTGGCGAACAGTTTAGTTTTCTTTCTGTTGAGGATGGCATAGTCAAACCAGGGAGGAAAAGTTAAGCTTCCAAGCACCCATTCACTTGGTGCCACAAAGCTCACTGTAATCAAGACGACAAGATCTCCTCTCTCTCACACACACACACAGACAGAAACACGTACACACTTCCCTTGGTTCCTAGAAAGCTATGGCCTGGTTTGGAGAGGGTAGGAAAGGGCTTTTTGTGTGTATCAAAGATTTACAAGTATGTGAGCAAACAAGTATTTTCCCTGCTCTTTTGAATATGGGGCCAGAGTGCACATGGAAAATAAGAAAAAGGAACAGGTATACACCAGCAGAGAACTGTAAATGTCAATTTTTCACAGGTAATCACTGCTCCTTACTCTCACCTGCAAATATTGGTACACAAGAAACAAGCTCTCCACTCTCCTTTCCTTATGCAATCAGTGCTCAGTCTTACACATGGTACCTAATCAGCAGCTCACCTGCTATATCTTTTCCCAGTTTATCCAATTGTGCTAGCATAAAGCTATGATCTCCTGGGTCTTCTAGACATCTGAGCCATGACTGTTCAAACTCTTTGAGAAACACATCCCAGACACATCCAAGGTTTCCAGAAATCTATCAGCTGCTCTGTGCTACCGTGCCAGCATCAGATTCATCAGCCTCAGTAATATTTCTGCAGAGCCTCACATGAATGCCATAATGATGTGCACGGGTAATTGCCTCTCTTCTCACACCTCCTCATTCATTTCCTGCCATTGTATCCATCTCCAATCCCCTTCCCAGTAGAGGAGGGCTAGGGAAGCATCTGCTCCTACTGCAGGTCGTGACAAGCAATCAGATCCGTGAGGGCTATTTCCTCCTGTACACTCTCACTCCAGCCCTGGGCCATGATGAGAGACCAGATGTGCAGGGGAGGCACAAGTGCCTCACAGTGTTTCCTGCTCACTGCAAAACATATTTACTACCCTGGCAAACCTTTGATACATCTTCCTACAACACCCTGCTCCTGCACTCAGGAAGAACAGAGTTGTTCTGGGGCAGGTCTGGCAACTCAGCTGAGATGCATGGAGTAAGTGATGAAGCAGCAGCACCCAGATTGCTGCCAGCAGAGGAACCTCCCAGTGTGTGCTCATTTTTAGTTTTTAGGGCCATGTGGTCTTGCAGCCAGCCAAAGAGCACACAGCTGCAGCTGAGACACCCATTACTGCCCCAGCTGAAGCTAGCAAAAATAATGAGGACACACAATTTATCATTTGGAAGCTCTTTCAGGCCAGATACTTCATGCCACAACAACAAACTTATCTGGACCAGGCTCTCACTACAATCTGCAGTCACTTCCTTGAGGAAGAAAGAAAAGAGAAGGAAGGAGCCGGACAGATCAATGGCTACAGCCTTCATCTGTCCTGTTACCTCTTCCAAGGACTCTGAAGGATGCTGCAATCAGACAACATAGCACACGTCAGCAAGAAGATGGGCATCTCAGCCTCCTCACTGGGCTTCAGTCTTACAGATTCATAGAACAAAATCACAGAATCATTCAAGTTGGAAAAAATCTCTTAGATCATCAAGTGCAACCATCAGCTCAACACCATCATGCTAATTGAAGCCATGTCCTGAAGTGCCATGTCAACATGGTTTTTTAACGCCTTTAGGGATGGTGACTCCACCACTTCCCTGGGCAGCCTGCTCCAATGCTTGACCACTCTTTCAGTAAAGAAATTTTTCCTAATACCTAATCTAAACTTCCCCTGGCACAACTTGAGGCCATATCCTCTTGTCCTACGGAGCTCGTTACTTGGATGAAGAGACAAACATCCACCTGACTACAACCTCCTTTCAGGTAGTTGTAAAGACTCCTCCCTCTTCAGATTAAACAATCCCAGTTCCCCCAACCACTCCTCATGAGATTTATGCTCTAGTCTTGTTGGGTTGCTATGATTAACAGATATTGCATGATAACTTGGGAGGAAGAGATCATTTTCAAAGGAAGCATTCCTACAAGTATCTTGAAAATTTGTTGTTAGCAACCCAAGATTCAGGGCCCAAATTCAATTCAAATGTCCTCTTTCTTTAGATCACAAATATCACTGGAACAAGACACGTAAGTTGCCTGTACACAACTGCAACAGGAGGTTAAACTGGGAGGAGAGACAAGGGAGCAGAGAGGTCTCAACAGCTGATCTGGCCCTTCCGAACCAATGTGCTCAGAGCACAGCTTGCCCTGACTTCATGCTGACTTCACCTCCTCCCTCAGTCAAATCACCAATTGAGGACTTTGGGCTGTGCTCCTGCTCACCCAGCACGTGGGATTAGCAGCAGCTGGAAGCCAGAGCCCAACACTGTTTCATCACTCACACATTTGGAGAGGAGCCAGACAGCTTCATCCAAAGCCCGACCTCTCCCTCCCCTCTCAGTGGTAGAGAATGTGCAGACTTGCATTTAACCATAAGGAATGGACTCAGCTAAGAAAAAAAACCTGAGGGCCTGGAGGACACACACTTCTTGCACTCACGCAGGTTGGAAGTGCTCTGAAGTCAGGAGGCCTCACCTTAGTGAGGCTGCAACTACTTCTGCAACACACAAACAGGAAATACACCTTGGGAGGCTACACCAAGGGGCACAAGGCTTTGGCAAATAAGTGGTTACAAGTCTGGAGGACCAAATAGGAGTCTGGGAAAACAAATGGGCTCTTGGCCCTCAAGTTCACAAGCTGCAGGTAGATGGTGGAAACTTGTGAAAGAGTAGGGCTGGTGCTGGACAGCTGTACCCAGAAGGGCAGCTCAGTACTATCAGTGCATGGAATCCAGCTTAAAAAAAACAGAACTGAGAGACAGTTGCCTACACATCAGCACCTAGTGGAAGTTTAGGCCTCCAGATGCTATTTTATAAAGGTAAGAGGGTATTGTGTAGTGTCACCCAGCCCCAGGTGCAATCTGTACATGCTCTAGGAAGTCTCAGGAGGGCACTGGCTGGCAATATGCAGGTAGGCAAATCACTCCCCAGCTGACATGGAGATTTCAATACCCCTTGGCAGAGACATCCCTATCCCTCCTCCCCTGCCCTGCTGAGGCAAAAGACACTGTTCCCCTCCCACAGTTACTGACCTGGGCTGTGCTTTAACAGGGAAGGCATTGCCTGAGTACTGCTTGTCTAGACCCAGCAGGACATCATGGAGGTTTTGGTTCAACTGCAAAATACAAACACAAAATAAAAAGAATGAGAATAGAGCCAAGTGCCAGAATAGAGCCTGGGCTGGTCTGCACAGGCTGACCAAACATAGGCAGCTGGAATTTCAGTCAACAACAAGCCTTGACCTCACAAGCTATCATCTAGGTTTGGGCAGCACCTGGAGATCTTTGCAGAAATGCAATATTGAGGGTTTAACTCTCCCTGCTACCAAAAGCTGCAATATTCACTCCAGACATTCCTATTCTAAAACAGCCAATTCACAAACAAGATGAGATGCCAGATTTATCACTGGTAGGAGGAGGGATCCAATGCAATTAATGTTGGAGGTATCCTGCCGGCAACACCACCAGTTAATTGAATGCTAGAGCAGTAATATGAAACAGATGGTTCTCATGGAACCAAGCAAAATCCCTGCTCTCATACAAAACTCCTCAGGAAAGAAAAACTCAAGAATGATACAGGAAGAGAATTCCTGTCTAACAAGCAACTTTCCCATGTTTTGCTCAATGTAAGTTAACAGCACTAAACTGATAATTATAACCATCCTCCCTATTCTTAACAGTTAGTTCATCCCTCAGTGGAGAAGAGCAGGCTATTATCTGGAAAGGTCCCCATGAAATGTCAGCAGGGCTCAAAATTGATGCATTACACCAAGGCAGAGGGCCCCTGACTGCTGGGAATTGAAGGAGTATAATGTTGCCTGTTGCTTAGCGGCTGTCTTGTTTTGTCAGGATGACGTTTGGGAGGGGAGGGAATGCAAGAGTTTTCCAGCTGAGCTCTCAGTTGCTCATCAAGATTAGTGCTACATTTACAGAGGGTGTGCAACTCTTAGGAGCAGGACCTAAGGAATTCAAGACTTCTCTAGCTTGTACGTGGAAGAACAAGAACATATTTGTAAATGAAACTGGCAATGGGGGGGATTTCCCACACTGTTTCTGAGGATTCTGATGAGTTAGGATCCAGGCTGCCACCACCAGGATACAATAATGCGTGCTGCTCTGATGCCCAATTTGTAGCCAACTGGTAGCCCACGCAAGGGCCACGATAAGCAATCATTTACACGCCTTCTTTATATGCACAGTGCAGAAAAGAAGCCAAAGCAGAAAGGTTATTACTGGGAAGTGCCTTCTTGAAAAACCGGAGTGAGGTATATCTCAGCTTTCAGCCAACCTGCATGCTGGCAGACTCCCTGTTGCTTTTATCCCCACTGCTGGAGAGATGAGGGTTGCCAGGCAGCAAATGAGGTGGCAAATAGATACAGGCTGAGAGGCCCCAGGTAATAGGTTACAGATCCATAATGCAGATTAACTCAAAAAGGCAGCAAAAGATTGGTTTGCAAGTGGCTTATCTTATCTCTGTGGATGTCCAAACAAGTCTGGCCAAGTGACACAAATTCCCCACTGTGACATAGCCTTGTGCTCTCTTCCCTGTGATCTGTTTCTTTACATTACTATCTCAGACTGCCTTTCTCCCAAGTGGCTCAGAAAAAAAACCTAAGGGTTAACACCTTCCTATGGCATAGGGCAAACACTGTTTTCTCCAGCATTTTTTTCAGCTTTGGTTGGGTTTGGTTTTTTGTTTGTCTTGTGTTTGTGAGGGTTTTTTAATAACAGTGAGGAGACTGTGTATAAGTAGGATAAGCTGCTGGTTGCCTTACCTTGCTCATTTCTTTATGGAAGTTCTCCTCTAGGCCTGCTATACTCTGGAATGTGTTGACATAGAAACCAACACGACTGCCAAATGAAAAATAAGAAAGACCTTCTTAATGGACACAATGCTCTCCCAAAATCTTCAAATTCTGTCCCTTCTACTACCTCCCACCCACCAATCCCATTCAAACACAACTCTGGTTGAGTTGGTTTGGTTGGTCAGACCTCACACATGCTGGAGAGAAGGATGGCAGAGAAATGTGAAGGGAGTATTGGAGAAAAAGCCAGGTGTGGGGCAAACATGTCCAAGGTGAGGAGGAGGCCAGGTAGGATACATGTGCTGGATAAATGGAAATGGAGGTACAGGGCAGGGAAGAAAGAAAGAAAAGGAAAGAGAGAAAAAAGAAGAGAGAGTGGTAAAGTGATGGAAAGGAAAAGGACAGAAGGAGATGGAGTGTAGGAAGAGATAGAGGAATTGGCAGGAGGGCAGATATTAATTCATTCTGAGATCCCTCAGCACAGAAGCAAAAAAGCATGAACTGTTTGCTTCAGGGGCAGGAAAAAAAAGAAAAGGAAAAAAAAACCACAAAACTTGACAGGCACAGAGAGCAACAAGAAAGCAGAAGAATCATCTAGATAGCAGGAAACTGTGAACAACCTGTGGCACCTTAAAACCCCAGCAGCTGCCAACAGGGACTGCTGTACCAGCACCCAGCTGAGGAGCGACAGCAGGAGAGAGATGCTCTCTAAGGCCAGTGGCACCATGATTCTGCACATGGAATCACCCAGATGCTGGTATCCCTTCCAGCTCCTTCCTAAGCCAGGCCTGCACACTGCTTTGAGCCAGGCTTGGAGGAAAGGGGACTGAAGGCAGACATCAGCACTTTGCCCTGCTGCTGCCCCCCCTCTTCATCCCTACAGACCAGAACTGCCAACACAGATGTGATCACTGCACTTAAAAATAAGAAACTGGGACATGCCTAGCAAGATTTTGCCTGCTTTCCACTGTCATCTCCCCATACATCAGCTGCTGCCCTCCAGTTCATCTTCCAAGCTAAATGCTGATCCTGGTTTCTATCTCCTCCCCTTTCATTACCATAATCACTGGTTATGGCAAATCCATGGTCTCTCAAGTCTTCCTACTCAGCCCATTTTCCTCTGCCGACATTTGTTAAACAGAGCACAAGAGGACAGTTGTAATCACAAGTTATTCACTGGGTCCTGTGTCCCATAGCCAGGAGCACATTTAGGGGCAAAACCAGGCAGCCACACCAGGATCCTTCCTTCGTCTCTGTTCCCTCAACAGCCCTAACCTGAAAGTAGCACCCAAAGCCAAGCAACCTGTCCTCTCATGCTTCTCTTAAACCTGCTGCTTCATCAGGTAATCATAAACTTGCATGGCAAGACACAGTGATCAAGGCATCACCTCTTGACTCTCTCCAACCCTGGTGACTATGCACCCCTCCGACATCCCACCTTCCCTTAACCAGTCAGCTGGTTCTTTCCATCCAGCCAGCTCCACACCCACAATCCTAATGACTCTGTCTGCTCTGTCCCCTGCTCACAGCAGAACCTGGGCCACTGTCCAGGAAAGGTGGGCTGAGTTGGTGGGGCAAATAGATTAATCTGATAGCACAGAAACAGTTTCTCTTTGTAGTAAAATTGTTTCTCACAACGATGATGAAGCAAAGCACAGAAAGCCTGAGATGGGAAACATCTCTGAGGTGATCTAGAAAACAAAAGCAGACACCCAGCCCAAGCTAAAGAAAACTGTTATACAAGAGCCTTCCAGCACTCACCTATTCCATAGTGAAGGCAACTCCTCCTGCAAATCAACATTCATCTCTTCAAACACCTTCTGAGCCTTTACTAATTCTTCTTCAGCCTTAATAACAGAGAAGGAAGATTGTCAGCTTCAGCACAGACAAGTACCCCGCGGGCTGAGACACCTGTGCTGCTCCTTGGCAGACCAGGCAAAATTCTGGTACAGGGTAAGCTCCATCCCAAATGAGTCTCCCAGGGACCAGGGCTGCATCACAAGTGACCTGATGCCCTTTCAGCTTGCAGTATTTCTCTCAGGTTTTTGCTCAATGGAGTTCCCTGTTTGGATACTCAGAAAATAATTCAAACATTTACTTATGTGTTTTAAGTTCTGTAAATTTCCCTGGCTTCAAAAACTGAATGGAGCTGGTCAGGCAGTTCAGCCTCCAGCTTAGATACAGATGAATATAACAGTGGCCACCCCCACTCATTGCCAGGTCTCTGAAAAAGTTTAAATCCATCCCAAATGGTGTTGAAGAAGAGATTCTCCCCCATCTGTGGAGTCTCTTTGCTCAGGTAAGGTCACACCAAAGCCCCATCTCTTCTGAGGAGTGAAGGAGGTCTGCACCCTTGGCTGACACAGCTCTCT
Source organism: Florisuga fusca (assembly GCA_038090715.1). Taxonomy (NCBI): domain Eukaryota; kingdom Metazoa; phylum Chordata; class Aves; order Apodiformes; family Trochilidae; genus Florisuga; species Florisuga fusca. The sequence continues at coordinate 14,517,785 of JAAWXA010000020.1, forward strand.
CACAAAGCTGACTGGAGAAGCAAGGAAGGGTATGCAAAGCATAATATGACAGCAGGAAGCCAAGCCTGAGCAGCAGGTCTTGGGTTCAGCACTCACATACTCTCATTGGTGAGGATCAAGAGCAACCCCTGCCTGGTTGCTGACCAAAAGAAATATGCCTTGTAGAGGACCTCTTTCTCTCAGTTTAGAGTTTAAATTTAATCTATTCATTTGATCTAGACTCTGACAGACCCCAACACTGACACATGAATTCTGCTGGGTTTCAGTGATACCAAGGATGACCCTGGTTTCTGCTGCTGATAGCAGACACCAGCAACAAGCACTTCCCCCTTCCCATATTTGTCCTAAGTGATCTCTTCCTCTTTTCAGTGCCCTCACTTAAAACTCAAAGCTTGCTAATTAATGTGTTTCTATTCCGTAATTTGCAACAGCACAGCATTCCCCCATACCCCTGTGCTATGGCAGACAGGATGACAAATCCCTGTAAGAGCAACTTGAAGACACATCTTAACAAGTAGGTCAGCAGGAATGCCTACTAATGTGTGTGACAACAGCAGGAATGCCACAGCACCTCAGGGCTCTGTAAAGACACCACAGGCCACTGGCGAAGTGGATCTTTCTATGAGACTGCAGTAAGATTTTCACCCCTTGTATGAAATGAGGTTTTATCTTCTTTGTGCCGACTAAATTAAAGATATCCAGATAACTGCTCCTGACAGATGTACGCAACAGAAGCTCCTACTTTCCAGCTAGCTCCACATTTCAGGAGGTCACCCATAGCAGCCAAAAGTTAAGACTTTGTACTCAATCAGAAGAGAAAGCCTCACCAAAAAAAAAACAACTGGAGGTACTCAGAAGCTAAGCAGAGTTGATGAGGAACAGGCAGGGGAAGAAGGGGTAACCATGATCTAACCATGATGCTTCCACCCAGAAACCCCTGTATTTCACTGCTACACTCACTGAAAAACACATTTTGAGAGTTTGCACAAAACGAAAAAAGAGGTAAGTGGGAGATGAGGCACTACTGAATGCTGTTAGTTTTTCAGATACAGTGAATATTAATAACATTCTTTCTCTCTCATTTACCTGTACAGAAGGTCAAAGAACCTAGAAAGCAATGTGTGAATAATGTGATAACCCAAGGCAAAGGCAAAATCAGTAACAGGCAACGTTCACTCTAGAGTAGCTGTAGGAATCAGGGGTCCATCTACTGCCTGTGGCTCAGCTAGTGCTCTCAGTCTCAGATATAGCATTGAAATGATTCTTCACTTCCTTGTCAGCCCAGGTATCCTCTCACCAGTGGGATTAATTTTGCTTGGAAGCAGAGGTCCTGACACTTGGAAAGCCCTGACTGCTTCCAGCCAAAGACAGACATCAGCTTGGTCATGAGCCCCACAAGAAGAGTAGCCAGCTCATTCAGTACAGGGGGAAAAGGAGGAAAGAACAGAGGTTTCAGGAGGAGGGCCCATTGCTACCATATCTGTGCACTGTTTCAGCTATTATCTTTGCCAGCCTGATGGAGAACTGAAGCAAAAGGACATAATTCCCAAGTCCATGACATTGTGATCTCAGAAAATTCTTCCTTTCCTCTCCTCACCTGAAAGGGAGTTTTGAGCAGGAGCTGGATAATACATAGGCTTCTCTGACCTTCCCCCTAGTCAAGGCACAGAGGCCCAAGCACAACCAGTTTGGTTGTTGTAGAGAGGCTGTTATTGCCCAGTATAATTCCTACCATCATGCATCCCACCACCCACGGGTGTCAGGCAATACCCAGCCTGGTGCCTTCAGGCAATGTGGTGACCATTTCACTTCAAATACCATGTGTGAACTGTGGAAATTACACACTGCTCAGTAAATAGTTTGGACACCCATGTGGCAGGGGTGAGGAGGAGAGCTGAGTACCGCACCCCAGGCAGACCCGCATCTCAGAAGAGGACCTAGGTCCAGGACTCAACTTGCTGGCTTTCTCCTACAGACATAAATATCATTCTGTTGTCACCACAACACCATGTTGTTCTTTATTCTGTCCACAGCATTTCAGAGGATCTTGGCAAGAATTTGCTGTTCTATGCCATTTTTCCTTTTGTTTCAAAAAGTGGAGTAACCAAAATTTGTAACTGAGAGCTTGCAACAGCAACCCTCCGGGACACTTCACAGAAAACTCCCAGTGTATTGTTTTTGTTAATATCTGCTAAAGGCCAAGAGTTTGCATACTGAAGGGAGGAGTTTGGTTTTACAGTAGAAATAATAGGTCTTGCTGACCCCATTTTTGCTTGGAGGTTGTAAAATTTTTAAGGAAAAAGAGACAGTAGCAAAGCTGCTGTTTTTACATTTCACAAAAATGTAAAAACTGAAGCCTATTTTTCCCTGCCTGCTTTTGTTTGTGAAGAAAAGCTGGAAGACCAGCAGGTTCAGAATACAAAATAATATTTTTTATTCAGATCTTTCTTGTTCCTTCCCAATCAAAATAAAAACTTATATATAAATAAACAACAACCTAAAGACTCAAACAAGTAGAAACAAAAACTTAAGGTTGCCAATAGTATTGTTTAGTTCCATAATGAAAGAGGAAAAACTTTAAGGAGGACTTAACTTGATTTGAAAATATCTCTGTTCATAATATACGATTATTTTCATAACATATTATGAAAATAATCATAATTTGTTTGAAAAGTCCCAGTCTCCCCAGACAGTCTAAGAGCAAAAATGCCTCAGGAGCTCACTCAGTTTTGTGTGGCTTGCAATAATTCCATAGCTGCTTTCTAGTCCTCCAGCAATATCACCAGCCAAACAGACCAGTTAAGAGCCCCAACTTCTGTGGCATGGGAAAAGCCCCCAGCAGCTTGCCAAATGTCCCTCTCCCTTCAATCAAGAATGAATACATATTTCCTCCTTTGCTATGCACCTTATGCTAACAGCTGCTCTTTCCCCAGGCTTTATTGATGTGGTAATATCTATCCTATTTTCCCTGATCTGCAGTCAGACACCGACTGTGAAAAAGCCAGGTGCTTCACAAGGTGTGAGGGATTTAGTATTTCTAAACTGCAATTAATTCACTGACAAGGAATGTGACAACCTAGAGGCATTTGAATGAGAACAAATGAGCTTACCAGGAACTCCTAAGCAGGTAACTGGCCCTCTCCCAGTCTACATAAATTTACTATCCCTTGCCTATTGATAGCATTTTCTCCTCACTGACTGTCCTCTGCCAGCTCCCTCCTAATCCTTAAGGAGTTCCATGGCAAATAATAAGAGATTTCATCAGGATGCTACAGCTCCCTCATGCAAGCAGGACTGAAGTTCTTAGCACCTGCAGTTTCTTTGAACTGTTCTCATGTCCCTCAAAATGCTATAATCTAAATGTTTGGCCAAATTCTGCCACATGACACAATCATGACCTCATCCCTGGAGCTGCTGAAATTCATTACAGGAGGTGCAAATTCCTGCTCTGAGCCCATTTCTTCTCTGCAGGCAGAACCTCATCACCCTGAAAACAGCTCATCTAGACCACAAGAGTCAGGACAGTGCCCACTTTGGAAACTTGGATTTTACCACTGGACAATGTTGCAACACAACAGACATAGAAATTGCTTTGGAAGTGATGTGGGGTTTTTTATGGTTTTATTCAATAGCAGAAACACAGAAACCAATTTTTCCAATATTTTCCTCTTTCTTATTTTTCTTTTTCCTCTTTTTTTTTTTTTTTTTGTTTGTTTTAATAGTAAGAAAAAGAAGTTACAGCTTCTCTTAGATGAAAGGAACAATTGCAGAAACTGCATTACAACATAATGCCCTCTGCCTTGGCATTATTCCACACCCTTTCTTCAACCTCATTTCATTTTAGGGGAAGAAAACAATAGCCCAATATTAACACACCTGGCTAGAAATCAATTGGGCAGGCAGAGATCAAATGGTTGGCCAGCAACTTCTGCATGTCCACTGTAGCTTAGGAATATCAAGGACACTTAACAGAAGGGACTAGGGTGAATGTTGCCAAGGATTAGCTGCATGGTACAATCTAGAGCCTAAAATAGCACATGCAGGGTTAGAGGCAGGTAGATCAGCAGTCACCTGATTTCGGAGCAGATTAGTTTGTGCAACGAGGTGAGCTTGGAGCTTCCCTTGACACCACTGGGGCGCGGCTTTCTCAAGCAGCGAAACAGGCTGGGGGATGGGAGCATGTTTGAGTGAAAACAGAAAAAAAAAAAACAAAACAAAAAACAGAGAACAAGAGAGACACAAACATACATCTTTTAGGATAAAAAAATTAGAGTCACAACAGAGAGTCTATTTAGAGGCCGGGCCAAACCAGTATCACCAAGGCGAGAAAAAACAAACATCCCGGGACCAATCAGTTATGAATCCTTTGAAGCATGCCAAGTTTAGCAGAAATTAATGCTCCATTGTGGGCTGGGATACTGCAGACCAGCCAGGCAGCTGCAAAGAGCAACAGATACAGTTGTTAGTGATCTAGCAACACAGACAACCCTACTCCAAGTCATGGCTGTGAAGTAAGAGCTCCTTAAAGAAAAGTCAGGATTAATTAATGACCATAATTATTTCCATGCAACAGCTGAAAGTCCACAGTGTTTTATTTTAATGGTGGGTTGTGAGTTTAGCAGTAAGTGGCAGGAGTCCTCAGTGGGAAAAGAATATCCATATATTGGACCCAAAAAAAGACAAGACCTTACCATATAGCTCAAAAAAACATTTGAGTTACTATACCATGAAACATCAATCAAGTCAATTCCTTTTCACATGGCGTGTCATTAAAAAAAATTCTCTTTTTGATCCAGCGCACATTGTAGCTAATGCGAAGAGCCTGACCGAGTGCTGAGAGACACCTGAACAGGCTGAATCAGGAACACAGCCCCAACCTCTAAATCTCAACATTTCACTCTCCAAACTGCACTGTTCTTCATACTCTAACAAAAGAGCGACAAACAACCCCTTGTTAATAATGTCTTACATGAGGAGCATTTGGGGCAACATGAACGAGTGCAGCAGCGACAAAGGTGGCCAGCCTCTTTGGTGCAGATTCCCAGGTACCAACCTGAGTAGATTAATTCCTACAAAACCCGTTTTCACTACAGCAAAGATCCCACAGGCGCACACCAATAAGGCTACCATGCCCCAGGGACAGGCTGCTCTTCACCCCCAAACACAGTGCAGAACTGCTCTGAACAGAAGGCACCACCAGCTGGGCCTCATGCCTTGCATACAAAACCAGGACTTGCTTTGACACACAAATGATGCAATGACACCTGAGCCATCAGCCTCTCTCTCCTTTGTCTGTCAAGGTTAATCCCAGTGCATGCACTGGATAAGCAGATGAATAATGATTTTCAGCTTAAAAATAAAAGGACTGTCTGTGGGCCATGAAATGCAGGTCTTAAGCTCAGGGGAGAGATGCATCTTTATGTCTGCTGTGTGGGAGAAAGGCTTGGTCTCCACATGGCCCATATTTCCATCCTATCAGACATAACTTTTAAGAAAAGATTACAACCCTTCTCAGCCTGATTAAAAGATACAGATGCCAGCTCTTTCTTTCCTGCTCTATTCCTAGCCTGAGTCCTGATGTGCCATGGCCAACTTTTAAAAAAGCTAAAGATGTCTCCCAGCCCTGGACTATTCTATTGTGTCAGGACGTGTCCTGTGGAGTGGAGCTCATGGATTCAAATCTACTTAAGGTACAGGAGTGATCCACAGCTTATTTTCTGGGCAGGTAGTCAGACCATGCACCTTCTCTAGTACAAGGTTAGGCCTAACACCTTTCTTCAGCTATGTTTAAAAGAAAATTTAAAAATTATTTTTAATGACATTTCTTTTAATAAAATGAAAAAAAAATCCTGCACTTGGATGTTGGATGCACTGGGGTTAACCCTAGGTCAAGCTGTTCACAGGCATGAAAGGAACTACACCCTAACAAAAGAAACTTCTTGATTTTCTGCTTTCAGCCATATTTATTGTCCAATAGTTGTAACCAATAGACAACAGAACACAGTCATAGAGTGCATTTCCACCAATGAACTTGTAATTAACACTCCTAAGGGTCTCTGTCTTAAGAATATCAGACTTCACAAACACAACCAACTTTAATCCACACTCAGAACACTTATCACCACCGCTGTAAGATGGGGAGACAGAATCCCAGTACACAGGACAAACTGGCAAATTCTGCTCTGGCACTACAAAGCTTTGCTTCCCCCATAAGGCCCATAGACTTTCCTGGAGGTTACTGGTCCTGCAGTGTCTGAAGAAATGCAGGTCTAGGCCTTGTCCACAAAGAGACACGGATGATGGTGAGCCTGAACCAACACAGAGACCATCGTTTTTTCTATAACTAAACAAATGAGAAGGAAATACCTGAAGAAACTTCACCAGTTCATGACACCTCTCTGAAAAAAAACCAGACCCAGTGCAGCAGGCAGAGATGCACTTAAAAACTGATGAGTAGGCAAATGCAAACCTCATGAAATGAAAGGATGGCTGCATATCCTTCTGCTTGCTTTACCTTTGCGATTTTGGTTTCATCCTTCTTCTTTGCAGTTTGCAGGGCTTCAAAATGGTGTCTGGCACTGTCGTAATCCACAAGCTTCCTTCCTCGCTTTGCTATACGAGACTAAGAAAAATGAGAAAAGAATTGAAACCCCAAAGCCCCTTCAAGGAAAAAAAAAAACCCTCCTCTTCACCCAACTTCCTGAGCACCCCATGCTCTGCCCACACATGGACACTGACACTCACTCCAAACAGGTTGCCCAGCCAAAGAAACCAAAGGTATCCAACCAACAACAGGCTCCATTTGTGGATGAAATTAATGTTTTCAGAACTGTAGCTCCAGAGCTTCTTAAGCCTCCCCATGTGTCTGCATCTTACCAGCACCTGCTTCATCATTTTCAGGGCCTCCTAAGGACTGCAACCAGACTCAATTAACCTCACAATCTTAGTTTGTATGGAAGCTCAAGAGATTAAGTTCAACAAAAGAAGACATTTATGTTGCCAGTACAGCAAAAACATTTATCCATGTACTCAGGGTACACTTAGAACAGTATTTTGGACCCTGCAACAGGAGGTCCAGACAGCAGTGACTAGACCCACCGGCAGTGGTCCATTGTACCTAGTTTATTAAGCCACAGAAGTGTGAAGGAAAACTTGCAGCACTGTGGCACTAATAGACAAGACATTCTGAAGCCATAATAAACCTGAGCAAGGGGCCAACTATGTACGAGACTCATGTTCAGGAATGGAGTCCTGATGGGTCCATGGGTAAGAATCCGGAACAGACAGAGGCCTGATCTTCCATTACCCCTCTTAATCTAAGGTGCCTCAGGCTCTCTGCTCCAGAGATTCACCTTGGCAAAGCTCAGGCTCACTGGATTATAAACCTTCTACCTCCCTCAGACCCTCAAGCCTGTGCTCTCTACAAACACTGTCTGAATTGGAGCAAGAGGTCTTCCCAGCCTGAACCTAGCATGACCACAGCTTGAATAGCCAGGTCAAGTGTCAGTAATCAGCAGACTAGAGAGAGACTGGAGAGAAAAGGCATGGCAAGGAGCCAGGAGGTTTTCTAATTAACCACAGCACCCAGGGACACAATGAAGAATCATGATTGGGATTTACTTGCAAAAACAAAATCCCCCTCTCCAGTGCACTTGGCAGGAAGATGTGGTCTCCTATCCCCAGCCTCCTGCTGATAAGCTGCAAAACCACACTCAAGGCTGATCTTTCCGCCAGACCAGCTGGGACCAGTTCACACATCTCCTACACATGCTCCTCTGCACTTACAGCACATGCTGATGCAGCTCTGTGTGAGTCATGGCAGGTCTGCAGGATCTCAGCCACATGCAGTGCTCAGCTCACTCCAAGAGAGAAATCACGAAGAAGCTGAGCCACTTGGGAATCAAGGTCACTAGAAGACACCTTCCTGACATCACACTGCCACCCCACCACAGACATGGGGTGTCAGAAGGAAATTCCAGCAGTATGTCAATATCCAAGATGCTAGTTATTGCATCTTATACACACAGCAGATAAAACATATGTCCAGACTAAGGATTTAAGAGAGAGGATTTTTCCCCTAGGTCAGACTGGAAGACATAGCTGGAGTTTTGCCCAGCTCTCTGACATGGCAAACAGCCACTTCTAGGTTTCCCTTCCACCTCACCAGGGAGTATGACTCAAAATGAGCCATCTCTCGAAAAGGCCAATCCTGCTCTTTTTTGCAGCCCCCTTCTAACACTCACCCTCACATTTCTACCAGAGTACATGGAAATGCTTTCAAGGTACAGATACACTGCAAGTCCTCCTAGAGTAACCCCTATCATACAGTTGCCTGTGTTGGCAGTAATGGGACCAAGCCCAGTCCTGGAAGGTGGGAAGCTTCCTTGTATGACTCTAGGGGAGCTGCAGCTACCCACCACTTTCTAATTTTAAAAGCTGAACTCCAACAGAGTTTACTGCTTTTGCAATAAATCCACCTTAATTTAGGCCTCTGTGAAAAAAAAAAAAAAAAAAAAAAAAAAAAACCCACAACCCAAATCATCACAAATAACTCCCTCACCCCCCACCACTTACTGATATTTGATTTTAAACCTAGTAAAAACAGAATAAAACAGGGTACCAGTTTCAGTGCAAGACAGAAAATCACTGGTTCCACAGCTATTCAGAGCTTGTGTTAGGGTTTCTATCTTCTCTGGGCTCATGACAGAGACCTCTGCTCTTATTGTATATTCTGCAAACTTGGCCAAAAACTCACTCAGAAATACTACAGATTATGCAAGATTCCTAACTCCAAGAAGCAAGAGATAATTTTCTGCAAAGAAAGGATAAAGTCCCTTTTGCATTCCCGTTTTTCAAGTTAGAGAAGAGAGGGAGGCTTTATTTACCCTTCCCCACACAACATTTAAAAATCATACCCCTTAAGTATAAAATTTTTCTTTTATTTCACCTTCCTGCTGTGGATCTAGTTGGAACTCCAAAAAAATCAGGCAATTTTTCCAGTTCCTCAAGTGAAGCAGATTTCCAAATATGTTAGAATTTAACAAAAAATAATACATGCATGATCTCACTCATCACACATTTGTATTAACAAAATACAGGCCTTCACATAACTAAATTAAAATAACCTTTGCTCCATAAATCATCTTTTGTTAGCACAGCAATGCCAGAATTCCAGGAAAAGCAGAAAATCTGCTTTTGTGGAAAACACAAAACAGGAAACTATTACCACAACAACCAAAACCAACTGAAATATTCGATAAATTACATAAAACTGGTGGGTTTTGTGCCTGACACCCTCAAGAGCTCTAATTGCTCACATGAAACCAAACTATGCTTTTGTAAACTGTAGCAACCTTCAACAAGAGTATTCATTTCTACCAACTGAAGAAACCAGACTTGATGTGAGCAATACTCACTGCTCTGGGGTAAGGAAGATGATGCATTCAGCTGAATTACCAATAAAAACATGCTGACTTTTTAAAATTTATGCCAGTGAAATCCCATTTTAAACAAGTAGCAGGTTCTTGGGAAATACATCCATACCTTATTGTAGGAACCAACAGAAAACCAAATTCTCACTCATTTTAGGAAGGGAAGCAGAGGTGAGTACAGCTCTCTTAAAAGCATTACTTAAATGCTTTAACTTCCCATTTTCTAGAGCATTATCTGGACACTGACAAAGGGACATTGGTAATAAACACTTTAGTGGCCCATTTGGAAGGCTGAAGGGATCTATGTGAGGTCAGTGCCTAACATGAATTTTGTTGGAATTTGGCTGGTCCCAATCTTGTGCTCCTTTTAAAATTCCACCATAAAGCCTCAGTGGGAACCCAGCAGAACTAAAAAAAATCCCAAAGACACTAAGCATGGAAGAAACATGACACTCTGAGGTGACCCAACACACAGCCAATAAAGCTGGTAAAATGTTATTCGGATTGAAGCAATGCAGAAGTCCGAGTCTATAACGAGCCTGAAATAAAACCTTCTGCTTAGGAAGCAGTGCACGAGCCTCTGTGCTGCTAACTGAGGCACACAGCATCACAGCATGGGGACTGATCAGCTCTACAGCCTTGAGCAGGTGGAAAGCAACAGTAAGCCTCTTTGCCCTTCACCACTTCAGATTTCCCAAGAAAGAGGGTGGAAAAATGAAGCAAAACCAAGAAGCTGCAGGAGGCACGGACACTGCTGCTGAGGGCTCATTCTACAGGGCTGTGACCTGCCCCCCACTGGTACAGCATGATCCTCCTGAAGTGACAAATATTGGCAAACGTTTTAAGAGACATAGTGGGGAAAGGGTTGTTTTTGCTGGGATGAAGCCAAGCTGATACTTCCCATATGGTGTTATCATTATTACCACTTCCATATGGTGAAGACATATCCCGCATTACCTCCTCAAAACATACAGAGAGGAGAACTGGGGCGGAAAGCAGAGAACAGCATTCAAACCCAGGCCCTCAGATACTATCTTCCCTCAAAAGACACCTATCGAGTATTCCCTTTTTATGCAAAAGGCTGGTTATAGGCATAGAAGACTTAAGTGCACAGAAATCTGCCTTCCATGCCAGCCACTACCTACAAAGCACCTTTGCCACTCACTACTTCCTTAATGCTTTGTACTTACAAGAAAGTTAAAAACCCAAAGAAAGAAACTGGAAAAAAAGCCTAAAAGCTTGAGTTATTGCTGACACAGCCCTTCTGCACTGTGGCACAAAAAGAAACTTAATGGATCCTCCTGTTCCACACTGATGTTGTCTTCAGCATCTTTCCCCTGGATGCTTCACTCTCATTTCAAGCCCAAAAGGAGTACGTAACTTTTACACATGACCCAGAGCTGCAATCATCTTGGCTGCTCTAAAAGGAGAACTTGCAGCAGCACAGCACAAACATCCTCCTGTAGAAGATGGGGATGCAAGAAATTGATTCTCAAGAGGTTTCATCTGCTGTGACTCTCTAGATCAAAAGATTTAAAGAGAATCTTACTTTAATATCTGGAAATTGTCCAAGATACGTATCCATGGTCAGAAGTGCCTGATCCACCAGCTTCTGATGAAAATCCGTCCAGAGGAGATCATTGTTCTGAAAAACAAAAGTAGTGAGCTAACTATTAAGAGCAAAAAGCTTTGCATTTCTGTTTTTTCTCCACCAGTGCCAGAGTCAACAATTTCAGTGTCCCAGAGTTCTTAAGAAATAGTAATTTACTTGGAAAAACTATGGACCAGAGAAACTACTTGAGAAGAGAAGTCATTACAGATATGTAGAAACAGAGAGGAAAGCCTGACGTTGCTAATTCAGGTGACCTCTCCAAGGACACAGCACCCTTTGTGAACCTTTCTTTGAGGTCCTGTCTTTCCCCCCACAATGCTAGCCCAAGTCCACACAATGGAAGGGAAGATGAAGGTCAGGATGGCTTCACCTCCTTCTCCCAGCAGCCACAAAAATCAGACACCTGATACCACTAGGCACCGTTTCTGCTTTTCATAACAACACAGCTTTCTGGAAGACAATGAACAACAGAAAGCTCTTCCTGCCATCTTTGGCCCTCACACCACCAACCTCCACAGCCTAATGGAGGTCACATCCAAGGTTTGCACCCAAACCTGTGCACACTTTAGCACAGATCTTATCCCAGGCACAGTAACTTCCCATCAACACCTTGGATTAGGTGGTAATTGCCCCTCTCTCCTGTTTTTCCACTTGAACAAAGGTTTTTGACTAAAGTGTTCAGGAAAAATGCCCAGTTTATGAAAAAATTTACTTTTTTTTTTGGCAGGAATAGCACTTTTCTCCTGCCTGTCTTTTCCTGAAAGAGAGAAAGAGAGAAATATAAACAAAGGCACATTAAAGAGGGAGGTGGATAGCTGGAAACAATCCTGCAAATCCTCAGAGGCAGGACCCCTACAGTTAGGTCTCAGGACTCATGCTCCCTTTGAACTCTCTAGCTTAAATTCTCTGAAGGACAGTCTCCCAGGGTACACTGCAGTGGCTCAGAAAGAAACAAGACCAGCAGAGACAGTTAAGACAAAACAGCTGAATTCCCACTCCATTTTTTACTATAACAGCACTTCCTAATGTAAAGTTTCCACGACAACACAAGAATTGACCTGGAAATGTTCAGGTTTTGTTTGATTTATCTTTTTTGAAGTCAGTATTTCCTGGGCAAGACGCAGATGTTATTTCAGGTGAGATTTTTCTGCAGGGGAAAGCAGAGGAAGGGAAGAATCCTCCTCCTGCTCTCCTCTCTGTTTCTTCCCCACTGCTTCAGTGCCACAGACAGCTGCAGATAAGCTCATTCCTGCAGCCTCATGGCAGATGGATTCACAAAGCTGAACTACCACAGCTGCTGCTCAACAGAACAGCTGGGCAAGAGAGCAGAGGGCACCCACCTCCAGCTGGACCCACTGCACACACAACCCAAGGGGGATCCACACTGTCAAGTAACAGGCTGTGCCATAAGCTCCACAGAAAGCCTGGGCAAGTTGGACAGACATCACCTCACCAAGGGATGAGAAAAACAGCAGGTTGCAGTGACACATGGCTCAGCCAAACATGGTTGCAACCAAAAGATGGCAGCTGGTGATACTGCTATGAGTGGTAGGTTGTTGCAGCAACACAACAGCTGCTCTGATCATGCTTTGGCCATAGATTTAACCTCCCCTTTCTCTTGCACAGAGCATAAGCAATACACCCTGATGACCCCACTGACTCTTTTGGCATCCTGTCCCTGTTTAGCCACTGCTGGGAGAACAAATTGCTTGTGGGCATAAGCATATGGCTCTTTGTAGCACTCAAGCATCTGGGGGCAGTGTCCTACACAGACAAAAATACAGGCCACATCCCCTTCAGCTTTCCCTTCTTCCCAGTGCTGAGTTTGTCTCTCCAAGTCTTCTGCGAAGTCATATGCCTGGAGAAATGTGGCACAGGGTCATAGCTTACAAAGCTCACCTCCACTGACAGACCAAGCTTGATGACCCCCACATCCTGGACAGTCTTACCTCTGCTATTTTATTTGTGTCATCTCTCCCAGGCCAATCCGGCTCATAAACCTCCTGCAAACACTCCGTCAGCTTCTTGGAGGCCTCATGCATGGCTAGGAAAGAAGAAGTAACTGCTTCAGAAAGAAGGAAATATTGTTTTCCTCACAGTTTAACCCTCACCCTGAGGAATGGGGACACAGGAGCATTATAGCAAATATTAAGCTCCTCCTTACAGAATGTCTGTCCCTTGGTAACCCAGAAATGGAAAATAACCAGAGGGAGAAAGGAACAGAGGATGCAGATATATCAAACCCTTTGTGTTTGTCCTCCCCTAGAAGAAGATACGAGAGTCTATCTGCTAAGACAGCACCACCTGTTTGGCATCAAAGCACATCCCCATTCCAGCCCATCTGGACCTGAAGGATTCTGAAAGAACTCCTACTCAGACAAGGATGACCTTTCCTACAGCTCACACTTGAGGAAACACTAGGAAGGGGAAAGCTGCAGAAACTTCACTGCATAGGTGAGTGCAAGAGGGGGGAACAATCCTGTGTGTATGCAGATCTTACCTTTTACAGAAGCCAAGTAAGTTCGGAGGTCCTTCTGCAGCCTTGTGCCTTCAGACTGTGAACATAAGAAGAACAACATCAGTTATTCTCTCATATAAAAATAGTGTAAAAAGGAAGATTCAAGCACTTCCATAAATAAAGAAAAACAATCTTGCAGATGGACTACACACCAGCCCTGTTACCACATGAGAAATAAATATTAACAGGAAGACCACACAGCCCTCTGGCTTGGCAAACCCACAGCCAGTGACCTGTAGGCATGTTTGGTCAACAGCCCCCAAGATATCAAGTAACTTTATGTGGATAAAGCTGTGATTTACTCTTCTCAGCAGAGCCAGCTTTAGTGTTTTGAATGCATACAAGCAGCTAGACAAAACTGTTTAGGGCAATAATTAAGTTTATAAGCCAAGGTCTAGTGGGTCTATGCAACAAATGTAACAGAAGGGGGTCTGTAGGATATAGAAGATGGATGCAATCAATTTATTTAGTACTGGTTTGGGAAGTTTAGAGCACCATTTTTTCTTGCCACACTGGAAATCAAAACCCCAGTAGAAAGTGGGTAACAAGGACTGGACTTCTGACCTGCCCAAACATCTTGTATAAATTGTCCTGTGCAGCAGGGCTTGGAAATACAGAGTGGTTTGCTTTTGCAACTTAGCTTTGCTATGGAAGTAGCCTGTGAGCAGCAGACCCCTCACTCACCAGGAAAAAAGGCTTAAACCCAGACATTGGGCTGAGTTTTGCCAGTTAGAGCTTTCAGATGACATAGCTGAGTGTAGTACAAGAACCCCATTTAGAAAGGGTCATGGCTATTTTACCAGCAAAGTTGGTTCAGCCACACACATGTATATGCACTCCCCATATACCTGCTCTCCTCTACTAGGATAAGGACACTCAGGTCTACATCCCCTCTACCTTGCCACATGTCACTGACAGTGGTGCAGACAGGGAAATAGTCCCAAATCCAGGAGTAACATTATAAAAACAGTCCCAGTAGCATTATACAAACAGAAAATAAAAGGAAAAGTAGGGCTTGATAAGTTCACACAAAAAATGTCAAAGCAAGGCAAGAAGCAAACATTGAGGACATATGTGCACACAATTTCTAGAGTATACAGAAAGTACAGAAGCAAAGATCTCTGTTATAAAAGGGTTTCCCTTACCCTGTGGTATCTCACTGGGGCCTCACTATCCCCCAAACAGCTGTAAAAAACCCAAGAATGCAGGAAAGCAAAAACTACACCTCACACCTTCCTCACAGCCTGCTGCCATTTCTCCTCTTGGGTCCCATTGGAAGGGGGGCTCCAGCATAATTAATTTTGACAGCTGAAGACAAGTCCAGGGATGGGGAACTCACAGGACATCCCTGACAGCTGCTTCAGAGCTACTAGCTTCAAAAGCAGATGTTTCCCATCAGCCCTCCCCATCACTCAGGCATCTTGCCTCAGCTGAGCTCATACTGTGATCACTTGTGTGCACTCTGAGTGCAGCTGTGCTCCCTAAGCAAAAAGTAAACCTGCCCCACTGCTGAAGTGACAATGCTAGCATAGTTTTGTGGAAAAATCCATCTGCTTCCAACACCAAGGTCCAATTTGTTTTCCTTGCCTTGAAAGTTCTGGACAAGTTCATGTCTGTTCTTTTCCTATTTCTACCAACATAGGAAACAAGGGATGGGAAAGATCTGGCCACTTCTGTAAAAAAATGTCAGACTCTGAGTCTGGAGAAGAATTAAGAACTGACCCAAAGAGAGTATGAAAGGAAAAGAATCATGACCACATTGCTGCAAAAGTCCTAGAGGTTCTCAAAACACAGAGCAAACAAAACCTGGTGTAAGGTGAATGTGGAAACCTGGCTTAGGTGAGACTTTTCTAGCAGTGCAATCAGAAACCAGCAGAAAAAAGGTGCCAGAGTAATCAAGGAGAATACACACAGAGGACCATCAGGGAAGCTGAGCTGACAAGAGCAGTTCAATCCATCTGTTAGGTGTGTTTGCTTGTGCCCAATGAAGGAAGCAAGAAAGGCAAAGGAAAGCAGTGCTGTCTTCCTAGAATTGGTCCATGTTAGAAGTCATAGACTGGAACTGGTAGGATCAGATGTCAGAACAAAAGCAGCACAGAAGAAAATATCATGCAAAATTCCTCAGGTAACACACATTATTATCCAGCAGCTGTATCATTTTTAAATTTATGACATTTGAACACACAGTTTGAGGTTATCAGACACCAATAAGCAGGGAAGGTCCTTTGCAGAACTTGTCTACCACACACTTGGGCAATAAAATGTCTAGAACTTATATTTTTAGCACCTAAAATCAGAAATCACCTTTATAATTTCACCCACACTTGCCCAAGTCCTATCCAAGCAGCACATGACAGAACCCAGACTTATGAACTCTTGATACCCTGTCCCAAAACCACAAGGATAAAGGCATCTTTGGAAAGGTACACCAGCACAATTAGAAACATCAAATCTAGATTTTTAGCTAGACCAACTGAAAAACCTGCAAGTCAGGGCCCAAGTACCAGAGTAATTTCAGTAATGCACAACTAGCCTTCTGCCTTCTCCAGGCATCCTCAGCACCATCTGTCCCACTGCCATGTGCAGTCAGCCAGTACCAAGTGCTGCATCTTGCAACTAGAATAGTGCCTCTCAGTCACCCCTTGCTGATGCTTAAAGCCAGAGACACAGCTCATCTCCCTGGAATCACCTAAGCTTCTTAACAGGACTGAGCCTGCCAGTGAAAGTGAACAGACTTTACAGCCTGTACAATCTGCAATCAGCAAGATTTTCAGAGTTTTGCCATGAATCCCATTTCCCCAGCAACTCTTGGCATCTGGAGTTCCCATCCACGTCACTCTTTGGCATTTCCAGTGCTTCATTTCTTGTGCACCAGTAAAGAAGCTCCCTCATTTGCTACAAGGGATTCTTGTTATTATTTTAAGCATTAATGCTTTCCCAAGAAATTCTGGCAATTGCTTTCTCTCTGCATGTGCAGCATCTGCTCTTTTGAAGCAGGCTATAATGAGCTGTCAAGGACAGCCACAATTCTGCATAAACACCTCTATCAACACAGTTGGACACTGTCAAATGCTCTACAGAACAGAAGCCTTTAACGCCCTTGAGTGCACTTTTAAAAGATGCTTCCTAAGATCAAAGGGAAAAAAAAGCAGTAGGTAGGACAGTTAAACTGGAATCTGGAAAGGTAATCCATGTTCCATTTACTGAAGAGCAGTAAGTATAAGCATGTGGAGAAAGTAGTTATGAGAATAGGGTTGAATCTAAAGATGTTAAGATTGGATTAGAAAAACATAATAGCATACAAGAATGTAAAAAAAAAAAAAAATAAAAAAATGTGGGTGCACATTTTTATCAGACTAACAAAACTCCACAAAAGAAAAGTAAAACTGTGACAAAAATAGAAGATCAGTGCCAATTCTGAACACCATATTCATTTTTCATCCCTGCACTAACAAAGTGTCTTAAAACCTTTGTACAGGGACAATGACACTGCATCTTGATTTAGAACTGACTGCAGTAAGTTGTTCTACTCAAACACACGAGTGTCATCTTGTTTGAGCAGATTTTGCCACACATGCAGTCATACTGTAATTCAACCCCGTAAGCCTATAATACAGCAAGATATAAGGGACAGTATGTACAGCAAGATGCATATTTAAAAATAGAAGTGCTACTCTTGGTAGGCTGGAAGAGCTCTCTCACCAAGGAACTAATGAACCACCTATACCTACAGCGCTGTTAAATTAAAACACAAGAGTGGTTTGGTTTCTTTTTGTACTTTCTTGTTTTGTTGGGAGGTTACTGTTGACTAAGCATGCAATTTTCTGTAGAGCTGTTTCTTGGTAGTAGACAGGTTTTCTAAAACTCCTTTTTCCCCATTTTCAAGAGAAATTATTTCATCCTAACATTAGATTACAACCCCTTCTTTACATAACTCCCTTGGTTTTGCAGTTCTAATAGAATGGATTTTTATTAAGAGCAGGGATGTTCTTCACCTGAGAGGAACAGATAATATCCCATTCCAGACTACATTAATACAGGGCTGGAAGAGCAGACTGTGGAATTAGAAAGGTGGGAGGAGCGAAATATTCAAACAACTGTTCCAAAAAAGCCCCCCTCAGCAAAACTTCAGAGCTGTTAAGATACAAAACATGAACAACATGTGAGAAGCCCCCATCCTGGGGTACCAAGCAAACGGGTTCTGCTACATAGGGCCAAAATGGAAACTGCTGGGCATGAAGGGTTCTTGCCTGGACAAAAAGTCTCTCTCACAGTTGCTGACTGTAATGGTCCAAAGCCAAACCTATGCTGCAAGAGCAAAGATTCAATCCCATGCTGCCTGCCCTACAGGCCGAGGCTGTGCAGAACACTGGAGGGTATGGACAGAGATGGATGCAGTGCATGCCAGCAGCAGCTTGTCTCTCATGCATTTGGTGTGAAACACTGTAAACCAACCCAGAACTTCAACACTAGTACTGCTCACAAAAGGTACCAAAACCCAGGCGCTCTGCCAGGAAGCAACACATGGTGCTAGGTATGAGGGCTGCCACCAGCCTCCCACTCTTTGTTTCTCCAGCAACAATTTCAAATGAAGTGGAAGAGAAGCCAAAGCCTGGCACACTTTGAGCAGAAGCTGTGTTGCACATCTGCAGCAGGCCTGGTCTGCAAGGACAATATCCAGCAGCCTTTTGTGTTGATGCCTGAACAGAAGTGACAATAAGAAAGGGAAGGAGGAGGGAGCCTTCAGAAGGTTGATTGCCAAAGATAATCTGCCGTGAAGGAGTAATATGGCGGCCAGATATTCTGCTAGTCAAGCCCTCAGAGACACAGGTGAGCCCTGTGGTCCTGCAGAAGCATGGTAACGTGAGGCTTATTTGTCATGCAGCAAATCTATCCATCTGACCTAAAAATTTCCTGCCATTCAGAGACCTCAGAATAGACCTCTCATATGAGCCTGAACAGACAGAGAGTTGGGAAGTGCAATGTCTTCCCTTGTGTCCATTCAACCACCACTGAAAGAAACACAAGACAACTTGGCTGAAAAAGAGGGATTTTTTTTGACCTGCTCTCCATTCACTGACATGCACAGGCTGCTGAAGTGGTTCATCACAATCATTAGAACCAAAGGAGTCTCTAATCAAGCAGCCAGTGAGGCCACTACCTGGTCACTCCCCAGCCATTTCCACAGGAGAGCTGTTTTGTCACAAGCCTGCAACAAAAGATCATCTTTCTTCCAAACTTACACATTTCCCACTGGAGAAGACTGTGTAAGGAAAGACCATAGAAATCTCACATATAGCTACACTAAACACATGTATAGAAATAAAAACAAGTGTGTATTTGTTAAAGTTTTTTCCTCACTGTGTTTGGCACCACAACAAATCCTCAGCCTTGGATATTCTAAGAATCCAACTAACTCACATTTACACTTTGACTTGTAAAAAACTTTACTTCAGTAATAGGGAAACTGACGACCAAAGCAAAACCCCAAGAAGACCCCAAGAAGGAAATGCAAAGCTGTCTCCAGCTCCTTTGATAAATTATTTAGAGACTTCAGTTCATACAAGAACTTGCCTCTGCAAGACAGGAAAACAAATTCAGCTTCTTGGTGCACCACTGGAACTCGTGACTTTGGAAACTGAAAAGCCATCCCAGACAGCTAGATCAAGTAGTTTGAATGTGAGTTTTTCTGTATTCCTCCTTTAAAAAGCCTATTTCCTGATTGCCAGCACTTAAAAATTATACAGAAAAGTCACACCTGGTAACATGATGTTGTCAGAAAGAAGACAAACTCTGTTCCTCCACGTACAAGAGAATATCACTGGTGGACATGCTATAGAGATGCTGTATGAACTTCTGGAGCAACAGCTACTACCACTGCCAAGAGAATGAGCATTAGTCTCCAGGAATCTGCAGTCAGCTCCAGTTAAACATAAGTCAAAGTCAGACTGAAAGATTTTTATTATATTCAGCTGTGGCAAATCCCTTCTCAGCTGGTTTTGCAGCATACAACCACATCTGCTGAGTCTTAACAGACACGACACAGCTGCCCCTAACAGCTCCAGAAAAAGGCCCTAAATATGTCAGGGCACAAAAGGGATAAAATATTTCTTTCATCAGAACCACCTGAGCTTTGGTGTGGCATACATTTCCCACCATGAAACAGAAACATGAATTTCCTGAATGCCGTGCACTATGGTGTAAATCCCCTGGGATAACTGATGTTTTCCCTTCCTCTGGACTGAGAAAAGTTTCAAATTAAAAAAACAAAACAAAGCAAAACAAAACTGACCAGCAAGGGTGGGGGAAAATTGCTGGAGTGTTGTAATATTCTTGTGGCTACAATGTGGGATGAAGCACACCCACAAATCTTCTTTCAGGCCTGACACAGCAATTGTGCAAGGATGGGGAGGAAGTTAGATTTAGATTTAGCCACGGAAGGATGATCTCTTTTCAGTATTTCACTGAATTTTCACAGTATTTCACTTTCGTTGTCTCTCTTGCCCTCCACTGCACTTAGGGGCTGAATCTGCTTTGTTCCACTTTATTTTGATTTGTAGTCTGTTTCCTAACCCATCCATCTTTCAGAGACACAATGCGGCACTTGCCTATCTCCTTCCAGCCCAACAGGAAAAGCCACATTACAAAGCTGCCAACTGAAGGAAGTGTTTTCCTTATTTCTTTTCCTAAACTTCAGTCTAGAACAAGTACTATTTTTCAGCATGCACTCTCGCTGACTACATGATAGGGACACTGGAACACACTGTTTAATTTCTCATAAGTGAACAGCTCTGAGTTGGGAGTCACTCCAATAGGCCTATGGCATCATTTAACCTAGTGGGGTTTAAATGCATGTAGCACAGGATGACTGGAAGCTAATACTGAAATCCAGGCTGTAATTACATATCTCAAATTATCTTACCAGCTGTTTGTTGAAGTTTTGCACGCACTGCTCGAACTGCTCATCTTTTGTTTCATCTGCTTTCCCAAGTTTCTGAAGGACCTGCAGAAAGAGAGGGGAAAGATAGGAGGCTTCAAACAAAGAGGTAGCAAAGCAGAAACAAAGAAACAGTTGCAAAGTTTTGCCCATGGGGCTGAAAGAAGTTAGAAGGTCTCATTTATGCTTGCACTCAGTTTCTGTATTATTTCTCCACAGTCATAGTTTTAAAAAAGAGCTCAAAGATGAATCCTGATGAGCTCAGACCTCTTTACTGCACCAAAGAGCATGACTGAGGTTTGTCCACTGGTCTAATGATTTTTGCAGAAGTGGCAAATGCAACCCAGTTGTTACCTCTTGAACCATCAAGAAAAACCCCACATCCCTAATGTCTTGTGTTGTGTGGTTACTCTTATCCTGATTTAACATTAGTCTCTGGTCCAGCCAGGGTGGGCTTTTTCGCTCCCAGAACACCTGGACTGCCCTCAGACAGACAAAGCCATGCAGACACCTCCTTACAGTGAGAAGGTGGCTGGAGCAGTGGAAATCCCACCTTCTTTGCACGTTTTCTCTCTGTACACATACTTGTCAGGAGCTGGCTGTTGAGAGACACTGGGGACCTTACACCACAGATTGACATGACATTCAGACTAAGTGTCACATCTGAGAGTGTCAGCAGCCAGCCCTGTTCCCCTCCCTGCTCCTCTGCACAGCTCCCCACAGCCTGTAAAAAACTCCTTATCAGACTACTTTCCTTATCACACTTCTCTACTAATGAACTCCATGCAGCTAAGTGGATCACTCCCAGGCTTTGAACAAAGCACTTCATTTTCCTGGACAGGAAGGTAGGTCCATCACAAGAGGGCTGTGCAAACTTCAGCTGTGGAGGAGGGCACTAGATACTTGTCACACAATTCCAGCGGCAGGGAGACAAGTATAAACTAAAGTATAGCTGGCTAGGCTCGATTACAACATGTACATTAATTGAAAATAAAACCTGACTGTGCCAACAAATAAAAAAAAAACAATTAAAAATAAAAATAACAATAAAAGTAAAACTAAAAAAACCCCAATAAAAATAAAATAACAATTAAAATAAAAAGTAAAAATAAAAGTAAAAATAAAAGTAAAAATAAGCATGGGAACCCTGGTTGCCAAGAGCATTACTGCCCAAGAGGCAGAAAGGTCTGGAAAGATGAAGTCTCTTTCAATCTGCTGAGCTCATCAGTTCTTTAGTCAAAGGCCCCCGCCATCATGTTCAGCATCTCCTAAAGAGAAGAGGGTCAAGATGGAAAAGCAGGTGCATGTTGCAGCCATCAGGTCTACAGGAAGGCCACTAGTAAGGGTCACCAGGCCTGCCAGTCTGAGGGACTGCCAGGTAGCCATGACAGACACCCAAACCACCTTCCTCCCCCTCCATTTGCTACCCATGGATCTTCTCAGAGAATGTTAAAGAGTCATGTTTGGCCCCCTATATGGCATTGAGAGATCCATGCAACAGGATGTAGAACAGAATGGAGTATTTTCAGTTGGAAGGGATCTACAATAGTCATCTAAATCCAACAGCCAACGCACCTACTGGCCCACTCTCATCTTCTCACAAAGCCAAGGGAGAGAACATTTGTGTTATATTTGTTTATTGTTATATGTTTATTATATGGCTCACTTAGTTGCCCTCTCCCCCATACAGGCACATATATTCTCAGCTCTGCCCTGACTGCAATCAAACTGAATAATAACTGAAAAATAACTGAATCTAGCACGCAACATGATAAATCAGTGCAGTCATTCAGTGCCTGGCTCCTAAGTCCCCTTATTTAGGCTGGGATTGGATGTCTAGGAGGGAATCACTGTTTTTCATTCTCCCTCTATTCAACCTCCAGAAATTGCCCAGGTATTCAAGTGTCAGCAAAAGAGGAGTAGGAGGGGGGAAGGACACATACAGATGAAGACTGGACTCTTTGTGACCAAGAGCTGAACCAAAAACCTCCAGCATAAGCAATGGCAGCAAAACTGCAGGTACAAGTGCCTAACACGCTTGGCAAACCTGTCTGTGCAGCAGGATGTAGAGAGCACGAATATCCCCTTCCTCCTCTCAGACCCTTGGCACAGAAGACCTTGCTGGAAAGCAGAAGCAGCAAATTTAGTTGGACAGGCAGAGTCCTGCACACCAGCCACTGGTGACTCCTTTGCTCCAGGGAGGATACACATTTCTCTGCCATGCCAGCAGGAGAGAGGGATTCAGTATGGCCCCATCTTTCTCATCAGGTGTCACAGTGACCCTCTTCCAGAAAAAGTGCTGCTCAAAGGCCCTGTGTTCAGCTGTATTCCTCAAGGCAACCAGACCTATGGAGCATCAGATCTCCCTCCTGCTGGGTGACTTCCTATATGTCCAAGAGCACTAACAGCCGTAGCACTCACCCACCACCCACAGATACAGCACACAAGCTGCATATTCCAGAGCAGATGTTCCCAGCTTGCAAATCAATAGAGCTGTTTGGGTTACAGAGGAGCTTTTTATGGGGCAATGCATCTGTCTGGCTAGTCAGGAGACTTCAATTGAGGGGAGGGAAGGAGGCTGTTTAAGTGGGAGGAATCTGGGTTACAAAGGTCAAAGGTTTAAATGGGTCTTCCCCCACTTGGGAGGTGAAGGTTTGTGCTCCACACGTTCCAGTCCTATAGGGGGTCCCAGCCATACAACCCACTTCTATCCCTTTAATACATGCTATGACACAGCAGAGAGACAACAGCCCTGGGCTGCAGCAGGGCAGGGGTTATCTTCTCATACCACTTTCCCTCAAAACCAGATCTGCCCCATACAAACAGCCCAAAGGTCGAACCCTATGGTCATTCGAGCAGCATAAAATTACATCCCCACAAGGCTGGCCCTCAGGCCTGTTCCCAGCTCTCCCAAAGAGCCATGCAGGCAAGCTGTACTAACAAATCCCCCTAAACCAGCCTGGGATGGAGCAGATGGCCCCGAGTGTGCTGGTGACTGAGGCATGTCTGTGCTCACTGCTAATAACCTGTGAGCTCAGAGGACAACTCCCATGCCAGGCTGGTACGTGCTGTCATAGGTCAGGCTATTCCGGGTGAGCCACGGCTGCTCCCTCCCTTCCCCTGCAACAGTCTTTAATCCTCCAGCTTGCTGCAAAGCCAGATAAAGTTCCGATGGAAACTTCAGGCTCTTTGATAGCTATTAATGGAGCAGATTTACCAGGGTAAGAGTCAGGACTCCGCTGCAGCTCCCAGACCTCTGGATGGATCAGAGATGGCGTGATCTGTCAGCTGTTGTCTAGAGGCAAACCACACTGGGCAGCAGGCATGGATCTGGCATTTAAAAGATTAAGAAGCAACCACAGCTTGGCTCCTTCCTCTGCCCTTGACCTGAGAAGTCCTAGCCCTGCACAAGGATAGGGTCCATTTCAAGATGGTGCATGCTAGGGTGGAGGGAGGGAATACTTTGAATGAATCCAACAAAACACCTCGTGGGATGTATTTCAGGAGGGGTTCCAGGACTGCAGTACATTCCAGTCTTGGCTCACTATGGATTCGTTATGACAGGAGGGGGATGTCATCCCAGCCAATGTTTTTAGCCTCAGGCACCAGATATATTTGAACACATCATTTTCCAGTGTTGCTCAGAAACTAGGTTGCTTCCAACAATTAGCTAGATCTGCAGGTGATAAACTAGAACTACAGGCACCTGACCAGCTAGTATAGCAACTCAAACAAAGCCAATTCCACCCATGGGGCCCAAGTTTTCCCTACATTTGAAGAGAAGGAACAAGTAGACTCAGAGTTTGACTTAAGTTTTAAAAGTATTTTAAGATTCTAGAAGAGAAGATGTTATTAACAAGTAAATTATCATATTCCTCTCATATCATGGATGTATCTGTTGCAGACAGAACTGTCTAAAGGAAGCTTTGAATTGATATACTTCACAAAGTGAGGTAACAGAAGAAACGTCAGAGAAATCAGAAATCCTCTGTATCAGCAATCTGGCATTCTGCTAGCAATGGTCAGAAAAGTAAAGGCATGAAATAGCCTTTAAAACCAGCAACTTTTCCCAACGAAACAAAGTTTATTTAGGGAAATTCAAGCTGCAGATTATTCTGGAAAGCAAGGTTGTAAAATTGACAGGATGACTGAGCATTACCTAAAAACCAGTTTTGTAGAATTCAAAAGGAAGCCTCTCAACTAGCTGCAGTTTACCCTTTTTTTTCCATGTGGAGGAGGAAGCATTTCCAAAGGGCAAACCCCTGCAGTGCTTAGCACAGGGTCTCTCCATGTTCTGCTTCAAGCACTGGGCATGAAGGGAATGGAGATCTGAAGATCAGCCCTGTGACCACCAAACTCTCTAGAGATTGTTAGAACAGCAATCACCATTCCAAACGCTTGCCAGCAGTGCAGCAGAAGCAAGCATCAACAAGCAGTATCAGACCAACTATAATGCAGTTCTGCTCTGGTCTAAAAAGCAGCTAACAGATTCCTGTTTATGCTTATTATCACACCAGGTGCTTAATGCATCCACAGGTCTCACTCAGCATCTCTTCTAAAATATCAGTATCACCAAAAAAAAAAGACCTGAAACCCCAATTATTTTCAGCAAACACCATGTAGGCCCCCTGTGTGACACCAGTAACCTAATAAGACTACTTTTTCATGGCACACGAGTCACCCAGGACAAAGACCAGCTCAGAGAATGCAGATGATAAGTAGGAAGGCAAAAAATAAACTCAGCTTGTAGATCCCAAACAGAGCTAAATCTTCATCTGAAACATCTTCATTTGGGATGGGATGGGCCCTGGCAAAGGGAGAATCATTAAGCCCACGGCCAGAGCAGACAACCTTGAGTTCTGCAGGTCCACATCTTATTCCCCACTGTTACCAGAGATGGGGATGTGATTACATCTTACTCATATGAGTTTCATGCTCTTAAATTACTCCATCTCCTGACCCCTCATAAATGCCTCTGACTTCCTCAGTACCTGCCAGCTCCAGGGCATTATCTCCAACTACCAGCTGGGCACAGAGCCAGTAAATACTGTGACTGATTTTTAATTGCAACAAATTGGAATGTGCCAATGGGTCAACTAGCAACAAAACAAAAAAATCTTTGATCTCAGGACGCTGGCTATTCTTCCATGAAAGAAATAACACTCAGAAGAGGGGGAGAATAAAACTGTGTCCAAGTCAGATGGAAAGCACAAAGCCACACAACTTAATGAGGTACAGAGAAAGTTTCACAAGCTTTTTTAAGCCTGGCTTCTTTGCTCAAATGAAATGTGACTTGTTCAATGAAGCAGATTTCTGCTTATGGAATAATTTGGTTTTCACATTTAGATTAAAGGAAACAAAGCAAGAGCAGCAGCAGTAGTCCTGCTCTCCCTCTGACCCTCTCTGGGAGCAGGGCACGTCCTCCTGCCCTACATGCCCGCCTCTGGGATGGTTTTGGGAACAGTCTGGCTTTCCTCATGCAAGCCTGGCACAATTAAGTCTTTCTTTGAAACAACTGGACAAAGCAGGATGGGGGTGGAGAGGAAGAAACTCCAAAGATACTAATGATTCATTTTAATTTGAGAAAATTATTCCCATGGCTAAGCAATCAGCAAGGCCCTTGGATCACCGGAAGATGGGAAAGGGCAATGTCACACTTGGCACAGACAGAGCAGTTCTTGTTTGCTTCTTTCTTGCTGACAAGGTTGAATAGATCCTGCAAAAATTGGACATTGCCTCAACCACTGGGCTAAGAGTTAGGAAATCAGGGTTCAATATGGCATTTGTTAAAGACTTCCTGAATGACCTGGAATCCATGTCCAGTGTCACATCCATCAAGCCATAAAGAGGACTGTTTGTTCTGCATGTCACAGAGTCACCAAATTTATCACTGGAATCCCCAGATAGCAAATGGTAAAGAGAGGTACAGAGACATGAGATGCTCAGTTTTGGGTGCTCGGCTCAAGATCCATTCAGTTTGATCTTCACAGGTGTCCCTCTAAGTAAAATACATGAAAGTCTGTCTGTCTGATATTCTAAAATCCAATCTGACTAGGGGGAAAGACACAAACTAGAAATATAATTTTTGGGCCACATTGCAGTGTTGAAGTCTCTGAACAATCCCCACAAATATGCCAACAGTGCAGAATTTAAATCATTAAAATAGACTGCATGGGGTTCCTTTGCTAATGAAAGACTTTTTTAAAAGTTAGACAAGCATCTCAAGCATGATTTAGGCTGGGCTGATCCCATCCCAGTCCATGGGGTGGACTTTGTAAAGCTCTTCCAAAGCTAGTCTTCCCAAATCCTGAAGGTGACAGCAACAGAAGGCAAATCACAGTCTCTGAACAGGTATCTTCTCAAGAAGGAAAGAAGCTCCTTCCTCCCTATCACAGTGAGAAGTGTAACATACATCCAAGTGTGATGAGGTAAATGGCAATGTAGCCTGTTGTCAAAGAAACACACATCACTGCCACCTTCCCTAAGTGGCACTATACTGCACAATTTCTGCAGGAGTAAGAGTCACATGCATTGGCTTGAAGGTTCAATTCAAATATCTGCCTCTGACAGCTGCTAAAGAGCAGACCCACCATGACCACACCTTCAGGACGCACCTCTCAAGTTCAACATAACTCAGTGTGGTCATACTGGGTTGCCTTACAGGGTTCATCCTTCTCCCTCACTCAACAGGGCTAAAAAAAGCTCTGCTTTCTTATTCTGTATTATTTTCTGGTGAAATTTGCTTCCCCATAATGGGCTCAGTGGCAATTCACAGCAACAAGTTTCACCAGGCTAAAATGAGCATCTGAAGAGTAACACCCATGTTTCTGATATAGATAATAAGCACAGCAGGTGCAGGACTTTTTTGAAGTCTAATGGCTTGGAACAATGGTCAGCTTATCCCTAAGGCTCAGTCATAAATAGTAATATCCCCAAGAAGGGGATTACACAAAGGACCTGTCCCACCTTTGAAGCTGTATATTTTCAACATTCAGATGCATATTTTAGTGGGGTTTGTTTTGTTTTGTTTTCTAAGAGCAGCAAAGCTTGATGGAGAGATCCAGTCAGAACCCTGAATCTGGTGGGATTTTAGAACCATGTTTTTTTAAGAAGTCCACCATGCTCATCTAAGAATGCCTGGTTTATTTCAGTATTCTCCTTTGAATACACTGCTGAAGGCTCCTCTTTTTCTACCAAATATTCTTTTCTGCAGTAGATTCTTCTGGTCCAAACTCCAGAGGCCTTCTTTGAAGTAACTGCAGGCTACAAGCCTGTAGCAATGGTCCTGTGGGAATGAGCTTAATCTGAAGTGCACCATGGGCTTCACCCAAGACCTAAAGCAAATCAAAGTTACCACGCTCAGCTTCCCCCCGTGGGGAGAGGCAGCCAGTATCCACCATAAATGGATGCAAAGACTCAGCTAGCTGCCACACTGAAACATCTCAAATCCTACATGTAGAAACATGTTAATCGATACTAGTACAGAAAGGATATTACTTTCTTAGTTGTATTCTCTGTGTTGTAAAGGTACTTAAATTACTTCACAATACTCACTATGAAGACTCATTGGAGCAAGCTTGTGAAATCTTTCATTCTTAAGATGCTTCCTCCTGTGCTTAGCTCCCTTTGGGATAACTTTTCTCAAGTTACAGGATACCTAACATGGGATTCACATCACTGATAGTACTGCTTATCACACAGTACATCATTATGCATAGTACTTCATTTCTGAATGTCCTATGACCTAGGTTAACACAATCAGAAGAACTGGCCCAACCCTCAGACTGGCAGGGCAGGAGAGCCAGCAAGGAGAGGGAGAAAGCTCTGGGTGCTTTAGCTCTGCACATGGGTCAGACTCATGTCCATTCCATAGCCTAAAGATAAGATTTTTGCAAATTCAAGTCACACTGTTTAGATGAGAAAGTGTAACTGCTCCAAACATCAGATGGGAACTGAGTTTGTGTAAATATTCTCCTGCCCTATCTTAAGGGAAAAAAACCTGTATTCTACAAGAGCTGGTTACTGCGTGGGTGACTGTGTTTCTCAAGTATTTGAAATGCACATATATGAAATGCACCTATACAACACTCACACACAAAATTGTTGTATATTTCTGTGTAATTCACTTAAGATTTTAGGGCCCTAAGCAGACTGAACCACTGTAGCTGATGCTGGAAAAGAAAGAGAGCTGTAATAACTCACCTGCACATTATCACATGAATTTATTCACACAGACTACACTAGCTACAATGAGGAAGGCTTGCCAGGAGTTATTAACACCCTGATGAACCCTTGAAAGATTATGCAAAATGTTATGGAAGGCAAAGGCATAATATTCCAGCACATTATACAGAATAATTCTGATTTCACATCCAAAGTGCTTATACTTACTATTATTCAGCCAGTTTATATGTTTCAGACAGACAAATCTTGCAAAAGAAGGCAGAACTGGTAAATCCTCACGATCTAAAAATATGCAGTCATATTTTAAAAACAGTACATTAAAAACCCACTGAGAAGCCTAAAATATCCAATCTCTATTTGTCTGAATTTTTCTTTTTTCCTCTCTTTGCATGTACCTTTGGACTGCTACTTAAAGAAAGCCTGGGAGCCCATTTGCTTATAGGTCTGAGCAACTGGGAATCAAACTGCACAAAGGCTTGTGCATTTAAAAATCAAAACCAAAACATGGCTGCAATTTGCATTTTAGCCAGTATGGCACTAGAGAAGTGAGTTGTGGTCGATAACTAGAATGATTCTGAAATAGCTGTCTGCTGACTGATTTCCACAGTCCTCTTCTCTCCTAGGCATAGGCTGGAGTACTCCTTTGCTTCTTTTATCTACTACACTGCCTGGAGCACTCAGAGAAACAAGCCAACAGCTTCTGTCTCCCCTTTCTCTCAGACTACTACAAGACAGCCCTTTTCATCCTCTCACCTGGCCATACAAGCACCTCATATCCAGTGATATTTGACAACCATTACACAAGTAGGCAGGAAACCAAAGTTAAACCTAACACCTACCTGTCCTGCCTCCAGTGGCCAGCTACTCCCTGCAGCCCCTCTGCAACTTCCTGCTGACACCTTAGGAACAGTTCTGCATTATGTGCTAGAAGCACATACACAAGGACAGGAGTTGGACCTGATGATCCTGATGGGTCCCTTCCAACTCGGCAGATTCTATGGTTCTATGATAAGTATCTGATCTATGAAAACATGCATAATACATAGAGACTTCTGAAATTTGCCTTTATTCC
This sequence comes from Florisuga fusca, assembly GCA_038090715.1. NCBI lineage: Eukaryota > Metazoa > Chordata > Aves > Apodiformes > Trochilidae > Florisuga > Florisuga fusca. Next base: position 14,547,539 of record JAAWXA010000020.1, read on the forward strand.
AATAAATACGAGTTAAGGTTTAAAGTAGTGTAGTGTTTGGTCTTTCAGAGGTTGTTGGGTTTTTTTGCTTTGATGCAGAAAGGTCATTTACTGACCTTGTAGTGTCTTTTTCAGCACTTTCTCCAAGTTCCCAGGATATTATCAGGAACCTGACCTAACATGATTTTTTCTATACCTCTTATATAAAATTCAGACCATGTTGGCATCCAGATAGTTTAATGAGTGTAGTACAGACACCCAGTCAGTACAGAGATGTTTTTTAAAATGTTCACAGTCCTTTACCTCATTCCAAAGGCTCACTGCTAATTCCCATGCAACTGGACTACACAGTATCTAAATCTCAGCAAGTTTGATGGGTTGATTCTTGGCTTTCCACAAAACAGCAGTAGGACTTGTTCTGTGAATCATAGTTCTGAAACCAAAAGGCCCAGGAAGTACCATGCAGCTAATCTGTGCTAATTCCATGCTCATACAGACTAATTAAGAGAAGAGACAAAGATGACATTCAAGCATACACAAAGCCCAGGGGCTCAGTCAATTTTTTGTGGCATCAGCTTCAGCAAAAAGCCCATAAAATTACAAGATATTTGAAGGAAAAGGCAAGCTCTACATGCACTCCCTTGCTTTACTCTAGATACCACTTTTTAGTGAAAAAGCAAACAACTTGCTTGTTGTACTTTTGAATGGATCCAGGTTAGTTTTAAAGAAAACACATAATTAAACAAACAGAAAAACAATAATAAAAAAAACCAACCACACCTCAGATATTCCCAACGTCACAAGGATATTATTTAAAAGCTACATCACAAGCATGATGTTCCACATAAGATGTTACATAAAGTTGTTTTATATTAAAAAAAAAAACAAAACTCAAACAGAATTGCTTCCCTTACAGTAGTATGTCCAGTACTTTTATTAGCTGTCCTAGGAAAAATTCCAAAATATGCTTGTAAGAACTGTTAACAGTGATAATATGGAAGGGTCTCTACATAAGACCCTCTCAGCAGTCAGCAGTGAAAAGACATTTCCAAAGAAATGAGAGATTTTTTAAAGTCACATGACCAGTCCTCAGATCTCCTTCAAGTTTAAGAATAGGTTGCTAAGCAGGAGCCCTCTCCTTCCAGCAACAACTACAGTGAGCACACATCAGGCAGGTTTGCTCTATTAGCTACTAGCAAGATGGACACTGAACTTGGAGATCTTTATAGAGAAGATACCAAAGAAAGACTAAGCCAGGGCCACCTGGTTGGCCTGGCAGCAAATGCTTTCATTGTTCCAAAGGCCAGATCCAGAATGCTTCAATCCCTTCTCCCAAAAGCATAAATCAAAGCTGAAGGGCACAAGGACACCTGACATCAGCCACACTACAAATTACACATTGCTTGATGCCACCATTTCTGGAGAACAGGGCCCTTCCACACTTCATTCTCCTGCCTATGTGTGGCACAGATTCACTATCAGTGTGAAAGGGGATGCTCTGCCCATGTTATTCATCACGTATGTGTTCCCACAGCAGCCACTGACATCAGGAGCTCAGCTGCCCCCTTCCCTTCTGCTCACAATTGTGTCCTCTACACAGTGCTGTGCAGACTTCCTAAGTATCTCCAAGTATCTTTTTGTTATGTGGCAGATGTAAAGGCCAACAGAGAGCTCAGCTCAGACAACACTACTACAGGGCAGAAAGGGTGCTGTGCAGAAGCTGTATCTGTGAGTTTGGCATAGTGAGTCAGAGAGTGGCAGAGGCACCTCAGTGTCTTTTTTTTTTTTTTTTTAGAGGAGGCAGGAGGAGCAGAAGAAAGAGGTCTCCTTCCCTTCATATGCTAGATCAGTAGCATTATTTGCTAAATAAACACTTAAACAGGGCCCAGGACACAGCAGTTCAAGAAAAGTAGTTTTTCATGCTCATCCTCTCCTCAAACCTTCACATCAAAATGTCCCAACCAAGGCAAAGCATTAAGTGCTACTAATTATCAACTCAGTCATTTCTGTCCTTCATGCAGTTTCCAGTTCTCAGATATCCAGATCTGATTCAAGCTCAGCAGCTTTTATTTTTGACAGCAGTCTATGAGCTCAGTTACCAGCCTAGGACAAGAAGGTTCCCTGCTCAGCCCCAGGCTGGAAGGGTGTCGACAGATCTGAATATATTACAAACATGTGGATGTGAGCTGGCACTCCTACAGGAGAAGCAATAGACACATTGAGGAAACTTTGCCACTATAAATCAACTGGAAGGGGAATCTGTTAAAATATCTTCAGACTGCTTTATTCCTCAATGTATGCTCCATATATCCATAAGCATTAAAAACAGGTCTATGAAACAATACAGGGCTGATCATTTAGAAATGCTGTGAAAGATTTCAAGGAAAGCATTAGGGAGGTACATGGCTACTGTGAAATGGCTCAAAACATCTTTCTAATGTGATTGGGTGTGTAAAGAAAAAAGTTGCCCAGTTTAACATCCTCCAAGAAAGGTAATACCAACCCACCACTCATGCCTCCACAGTTGTCATATGGAATACTGAGGGACTCTGGTACTAAGCCACAAATAACTACTGAAATAAGATTCATCAGGTCAGCAGAGCTCTGCACCTTCCATTCACAGAAGTGCTGATGGACCAGCTCCCCCCTCTCACCCACAGCTGTACACCATGCTCCAGAAAATCCCAAATGCAGGCAGCCAGGATTGATGATTCCAGCACCAGTGCAGCTGCAAGCCTGGTCTGCTTTGCAACATTGTTCATCGTATGAGACCTGAAGGCAAGGGGCCTTTCTTGTTCCAGATTTGTTTGATTACAGTGGGATCCCAGCCCTGGGGTTTTACCCTTCAGAACTGCTGCAGTGCTTATGTATTACCAGTAACAAGAATGACTCTGGACCATGTGTCTGGCTTAGCAAAGGGCTGAAGGGTTGCAAAGCCCTTGGAACTGAACTGAAACTCATGGAACTGAAAATCCCCAAGTCTCCTGCAGACAAAAGATGCAGCTCACTCAACAAATATCAAGTGACAGTGGAAAACACTGCTAGCATTGCTTACATAAGTGTTGTTTTGCAAACTCTTATAGCAGAGAGCAAGGGAAGTGGAAACAGAGGAAAAGGAGTGGTAGAAGAAAACCCTTTTCAGCAAATCTTTTCCCACCCATCAGAGATAGCCAATTGCTCCTGACAAGGATCTCAGAAGCAAGCAGAGGCAAGGTAGATGCAAGGCATCTGGACTGCTGAAGTGATGGAGAAGCTCTACAGGGCTTGATGTAATCAAGTCTCTCTGCCCTGACCAGTGCACCTTCATTTTAGAGAAAGGAGCCAAAGCCAGGAGCTTTCCTTCCCTGTACTGAATGGCACAAAACACTTTTCTAAATGCTGGTGTTTTTCTGAAATGGGTTTACCTGGTTTACAGAGGCAACCTCTCTGGACACTACCTGCCATCAGACCTTTCTGCATAAGTAACAGTCTGTCTGAAGTCACAGGTGAGTTTGCCAGAAACACATGCCAAAAAAGTTGTTCATGATGTTCACAAAGAGTTGGGTCGCAGTAGCTTCCATAGGCCATTTTTTATCCTAATGCCAGGGGAACTTAGATGCAAATCCTCCATGCATTTAATCCTAGCCCTCAGGGCCCAGTCTAAAAGGCAGCTATTTCTATCTGGGTCTTATGACCTGCTGCCAGGACAGGCCCTGAAGAACACAGTATAAGAAGAAAATCATGTTCATGAATGAATGAAGGCTTACTAAAGGTCTGTAACAGGAGACAAAACCTCTAGGTCACCCACCTGAAATAGTCTAAGTGATTCTGAGCAAAAAGTGATTCTGTCCCCACAAAACCACCATTAAACAGCATAAAGTTACACATAAGTTCAGGGCACCTCTGGCTCAGGCATCACAGGACAAGGACCTGCTTTCCCATCTGCTCTGTGCTTCAGCACTTCTTGCTTGAGGATCAAATGGGACAGGCTTCCTTGACAGTGACCATCCTTCCAGGCAGGTTTAAGAAGCACAGAGCCAGCTCTGTTCTCCTGGACTTGTCTGCCGTGGAAGGGGAGATTTTTCTCCTGTGAGGGGGTACATTAATAGGAAAAGCTTTTCAAAGAGTAACATGGATGGATGGCAAGAAGTCTCAGCAGTCAGCTAAGATCCCATGCTATTTCCAGACAGCTTACAGACATACACCCACCATACATGTCATTTGCTGTGCACAGGTGGGGATAAGCCAATTCCACAAGAAACCTTGCCCAGAAAAACAAAAATACCCTGTCACACAAAGAAACCCATATTTGTAAATATTTGGCAAAAAACTTAATGAGAGCAAACTAAAAGTAGCCTAAGTAGGTTATAAACCTTCAACATTCAGATCTTGAACAAGGGTCCACAGTAATCAGTCCATGAAAATCAGTGCAGGTTTAACACCTCCCTCATTCACATTCAGCTATAGCTTGAAATTCCTGCTCCGTTTTCATTTGTCAGGTCCCTCTCCTGCTTTTTTATCTTATTAAGCACACACAAGCAGACAAAGGCAAAAATCACCATCTAAACTTAGAATAAAGTTAGCTCTGCTGTAAATGTCACCAGGTTTAAGCCATGGCTGGGAGGAGAAGGAGTTTGTGTTACTGTCAGTCAAAAGTCAGGCAGAAACATATTGCTGTATCAAACACCATTGTCAGCTGTCTCCTCTAAAGCAAACACAGAATCTATTCTCAGAACCTGAGTCCTTGCTGTGGCCATTAATAACCAGAGGAACCTGCAGCTCCCCCAAGGCCCTGGCTCCACACACCACCACTTGATCTTAAAGGATCATTCAGAAAGGATTGAAATTGATAAGTGGTCCTGCATCACTCATGAAAACAAAAACATTTCATAAATTAATTCATGTGCCTTCATCTCTTAAAAGAGCTCTCCAAGTGCGTAATTCTCTGGGAAACAGGTGGATTCCCAGTGATCCAGGAGCAAGTCCCATTGATTTGGCTGAATGATTGCAGGTGTATGCCAGGGCTTGTGGATAAAACCCAGCCCACTCCTGTTTGCATCTCAGACAGAAAAGTGTGTAGGGAAGGAGAGGTCTTGTTACACACTGCAGACTTCAAATTTCATGTACTTCACTGAACTTCAGCCACTAGGACCTGAGGACTCCTTGCCCACCACATTACTAATCATCTTTATTGATTCACTATCTGAAGATCATCTACTAAAAAGCATCTGCAGGTCTACAGATATCACAGTTATTCTTTCAATCCTTCTTTGTCATCATAAAACTGATACAAGTATCAAAGACACCCACATGCTCAAGTAATGCCACTCAGCCATTCTCTCCTGGCCTCCCTCGTGCTCTATGATCTTCAGTTCACCATCCTCACACACTTCTATTACAAACTGATACACAGAAGCAGTGTCACAGTAATAAGTGGCCTTAGCTCCCACAAAAAGAGTCAAGCACACAGTTCTCACCCTTCCTGCACATGTGACTTTGGTCTCAGCACATTTTCAGAAGCTGTTCAAGGGGCCTCTTGGAAAATTCAGGGATCCAAGTTTACACTTCTCTGTGCCCTCTTGCAAAAGTTGTGCAAATCAAAGCCTTTTTTAAACCTCTTGAGCTGTTACACAGAACCATAAACTTATTGCAGTCAGATAATAAACAAGAGAGATGTAAATCTACAAGGAGAATAGTTACCTTGCCAGAAATTATTAACTTGTCATATTTTCATTAGCAATCTCCACTTTTAAAATGCAACTCTTTCCCATCCCATTACACTACTTGATAAGTTAGAGCCACCTGATATTTACTTAGGTTAATGTTTCTCCTTTTTAAAAAATGGGATTAGCTTCACTTCAAATGAGGAAAACTCCAGACGACTTTCAAGATGACATATAAACCATTACTTGCAGGGTGGCTCTGATTTTATTCCTTCAACTATGCCAGTTGTGTTGTCTACAGAGGCTGAAATGGAGACAAAAGCATCCTAGCCTGAATCCTACCCTACTCCTACAATGGGAGCAAACTGCTGTTCCCTCTGTACTTGTGGCATAAAAGCCATCCATGATCACAGAAGTAGTTAAGAGGAATGTCTGTGCTGTAAGCACTCTTTATTTAGCATTGACTACATTTACTACGGAGATTCACCAACTTATTAATACTATGAACATTAAGTCCTCTGCTGAAGCTGTCCTTAACAGCTTGCAACCTATAAGTACAGGAATGAAAGCAGCCCAGGATTTAGAAAGGAACGTGGCCTCCAGAAGAAAATCTAATACAGCTTGTAAATTCAACTGTGATGTCCATCGTCCCCTCAGTCAGGACCACCTCTTGAGTCACCACAGAGCTAAGGAGAAAGCATCACTTTCTCTCCCAAAGACTTCAACAGCAAAATATTTTTCATGGGTTCTCTGAGGCAATTTTCCATTTATTCTTTAAAAAAAAAAAAAAAACAACAACAACAAAAAAGCCAAACAACCTTTCGACAGTATTTTTAAACTAAGTTGAGAGTTCCTATAGGAAACACTTGTCACTGAAAACCTGATTTTGTCAAGTTTTTCAGTCACATACTGTTATGATAATGAAAATACCCACATACCAACCCAGTTACAGAAGATTAAAGACCACCTGACTTGTTCTGTGAGTCACTTGGTGCTAATCTTGTTATTCAGGCTAACAATAAAATCAGATGTCTGTCCAGTGCCTAAAGGCCTAGCTGACCTTCTGTGGTTAAAGCATGCTTGTTTCTATGGCCAGCAGCACTCATGAGAAAAGGAAGGCCAGAACTACATCCAGCTGCTTATATCTCCTCTTACCCAAGAGCTTTTTGCAAAGGGTTACCAGGAGGCTGTTGAGAGTAAGTCCACATAAAACTCAGGCTCTTCCCTGGATCAGACCAACTCTCTAACCACAATCAAATCGCTGCTGATTAATAGATGTCATGCCCATTCATTCACTTGTTGCCTGCCTTTGGTTATATCATCACTACCTGCACAGGTCTTTGAAGACCCTACTGTTATTAAACATGGGCTGTGAAAGCACCACCCAAAAGATATCTTTTACTCCAGTGACTGAATCTGTCTTTGATACCAAGATTTCAGTATTTCATAAACTTTTTTCTAGCTTGCCTTCTCCGTCCCAAGAGCTAGTACCTTGAAATTCCACCAGACGTAGCTTAAATCACATAGATTTTAACTGGACCTGTGTATACTAGGACAAATCAAGAGACACAAGGTGCATCTGAGTGCTTCTATCCAACTATCTGGGGTCATGTAAGCTGTAAACCCTCTTGCTCTGCATTACAGAATAAAATAACTTTTTCATTACAATGGACCTTCAGGATTTATCATGCCAAAACAGATCACTGTACATCTTCATCTGTCCCACTGGCTGCTACAAAGCCATCTCACTACAGATAAAGCAACTTGTTAGGCTACCTGAGAGCAGGTGTATGAGCATGCATCCTGCCTAGAACACAGACCAGGGGACCTGCCAGCCATAAAACATCACCCAAAACTCCCATGCAAAGAAACAGCACCTGAACCAAAGAACCCCCCCCACATCTAAGAGGAGTTGCAGCCTTTTACATTTCATTTCATATTAGCATATCAAAATTGACATGCAATAGACACCTTCCTCTGTTCTGTATGACCAGGGAGGATTCAAGTACAACATCTACTGACTAAGGAACCTGCCAACATAACCCTAGTCCTTGACCAGCTCTGCAGCAAGGTGGACACTCATGTCCCAGCCACCCACAGAGCCTTGCAGACAGTTATTTCTAAGGGGAAGGTGGCCACAGTCCTGTGCAGTGCCACCACAAGACATGATGGCAGTGTAGGAAATACAGAAAGACATGAGTGAGTGCGTTTAAACAAGAGAAAACTTAGTGCAATATACTTTGTATCCTGTAATTTGATACATTACAACCACATCCACTAACCAGTGTGAGACCACCTCATCTTCTGTACTGCAAAAGAAAAAGAGTTCAACAGCACAGTGACAAAACTGCCAAGCTGTGACCTTGAGGCAGATTCACCAGATTCACCTCGTAAATGCCAGCATCCATTCAGCTCACACTGATGCATGACCATCAAGACAAAGTTTAAAGTGAAATCCAAATAGCAAGAAAGAAACAGACAACCTTTTGTGCTGCTATCCAACAGGATGTGTTTAAATGTTTTGTTAAAACTAATAGAGCAAATTATCTATTTTAAACATTAACTCTCTGCGAGCAGTCATGTACAACTTTGGGTAATAATCAGCCTCCCAAGCAGCTTTTTGAAAAGCTTCTGTCTCTGGAACAGGGACTGCCATGTTTGAATCTTTACTATAAAATCAACATTTTAATAATTTATTATTCCAGATTATTACTTGCAAGTCAGTTTCTTCTCCTTTGTCCCACACATGAAATAACAGCAGGGGCCTTTTCCACTTGCCTAATTCCTTGCAGTGAATTTGCTCCACTGTTAACTTGAGAGCGATTTCTGTTTTGAGGGTCACCCTTACCCTGCTGGTTCCCCATTTTGTTTGGGTTCTTGATGCTGCTGAAGTCAGGGAAGAAGCAGAACCAGCAAAAGAAGGGAAAAGATTTCAATGTCTAGAGTGATTTCAGGTTTTGCTCACCTACTCAGAAAAGTAAATTCACAGCAAATGAACCCTGCAGAGCACAGAGTCCATATCTATGCTAAAGAACAGGGGTGGTAAAACCATGGTAAAAAACATGAAAGGCAGGAACAGCACCAGATGGTTTGGTACTGTAGGAAGCAATGGAAAGCTGACAGAATTGACACATTGGAGCTGCTGCAGAAGTTACCTACTGTTTCTCTGATAGTCTCTGAAAACAGCTGTCAGGAGATGAGATGAACCTAGACAGCCAAGACTGAGGCATTGGCCAAGCAATCTCCACTACTAATTGCCAAAATCACCCTACTCAGCAGAAACGAAGGGATCAAAGAGGAGGGATTTTGCAGCAAAGCCATCTCACCATTCTGGCAGCCAGATCTGAGAAAGCAATTTAGTTTTGCCCCTGTTTAGATGGGCACAGTGACAAGATCTTACTGTGCTTCTAGTGGTTCAGCACAGCCTGGATGGGGGTCACCAGGGTGACTTAATAAAGCAAGTACCTCCAAGAATATGAAAGGCACATTAATACATCTAACATCTTCAGAATGGGGAGAAAACCCCACTCAGGTTTTACACTGTTGCCACAAACAAATCTGCTACAACAGGTGCTGACCACTACAGGACTGGGCCAAGAGGCTTCCAGATTCAGGTCATGTGAGGAACCAAGGAAAGGACCAAGCTCACCCCACAACAGTCATTCTAGGTTTTGGAATGGTGATATAACCTTTTTCAGTTTGCAAACTCCTGAAAGCATTTTCCCATGAGCATACAGAGCCTTCATAATTTTCCTGCAGGTAGAAATTTGTCAGGCAAAGAAATGAAAGTTCACTTGAGTGACACCCAGGACCATGAGCTTTGTGCCTGGACCAAGGAAGCCATACCAAAATTGCAGAGTTTGATAAGGAGTCCAAGAAGAGAGCTGTTCCCCCCTGCATCAGCTTCAAGGCTGACCCCCATGCAACTTTTGCATCCTTTTCCATGCCTGCCTTCACTCTGATCCCTGAGCAGGTCAGCACCCACGGCTCTATCAGGATAGCACCTCCAAAGCACCTTTGTCCATGGAGCAGACTATTCCACTAACCTACTTCTGCCAAGAGCTCAAGCCATACCCCACACTATTTCCCAAACCCTCCTGCAAGTAAGACAACAGCAAAGCTGACTCTTCCATTGCCCTCTCCCTCCTTTTTAGCTTAACTTGGAATCATTTTGGTGAACTGAAGGGAGAAATATTTTGGGGAGGGGAAAACTGGCAGTGGAAAGAAATGCTACCTGTCCTTGAGATACCCCTGCACAATGAATAACCCATACACCATATGTGCTACAGAACCATCAAGTGCTGCAGCTCCCAGGTAGCGTTCAACAAATCACCTGTAACACTAACCAAAGGGAGGTAAGCTACTGCTTCCACTGAATGCCAGTCACAGTGTGACAGGGTACCTGGAACAAAGGGACGTGGAAGAGGAGCAGAGTGAAGGGAAGGAAAAGCTCAGGTCTACCAGCCAACCTGCAGGAACTGGAAGAACAGTATTGTACGTGAAGAGCCAATCTCAATATCCAGAGTTGAAGTGGGGTGAAGAGAGCTCAAGTGGTGATACACAGGATCAGAACCATACACAGATTTCAGCTTTTAAAATTCCTTTGTAAAGGGGGAAGTTGAAAACTCTTTGCTCAGAGAAGCAGGCCAAGGACAACTCGAGCACATGTGGAGGGATTACAGATGCCTCCCTATGCATTGCTATTTGCTTAGAATCTTAAAAGTGTAAACAGCACAGGGAGTTAACCAGACAGCAAGGCCAGAGAATACTGGGTTGAAATTAGAGATCAGTAATAAACATGAGAATGTTGTGTGATTTTCAGCATGTGGTCTGCAGACTTCAAGGCCCATGAAGAAAAACCATACAAAGCAAGCTGTATGTTTGGCATTTACAGAAAACATGAAATCTCTGGAAAAGAAAATTAAGGCCCCATGACTCAAAAGGTTTGAAGCTCTGCCCTAGTTCATCTACAGTGCAGACGAGGCTTTTCACACGGTGTATTCCTCATCGTAGTTTTAAGGGAGTCTCCTTCAATCCCACTGACACTTATGCAGATCATCCAGCTAAGGGGATGGAAGTTAAAAAAAAAAAAAAGCTCCCCTTAGATACAACTCAGACTGTCAGGTTTAACACCCGCCCCACCAAAAGCAACCAGTACCAGTGTCTGACAAAAACAACGAGCACCTCATTAGACTAATGCAAGCTAGTATAATCCAATTACAAATAAAGACTTAAACCTGGAGCACGTGGTGTAAAACTCTAGAAGGTTTTCTTTCCAACAGCCTTATGAAGGTTTCTTTGCTTCCTATAATTCCCAGAAACGAGTCAGTAGAATTGACTAACACCCCTACCTTGATCCCTAACACAGAGCCATAGCAGGTCTGCCAACACAGTTGATGAAACATGGCACATCCCATGTTATGTATCCAGTAAGGCTCCTAACCCAGGCACTATCCTCCATGTTCAACAACACACATGTTGTGCCAGCAGCAAACTGCTGTGAGCAGGTGAAGATGAAAACCCCTTCCTTGGTACAGAGGGCGACGGTGTGACGCCTGCTCACCCACACAGATGTCTTTCCAGTACAGTCACATCAGCCTCCCAGGCAGCTCCTACATACTAATTTTGGCTTGGCATGATTTTTAATAAAAATTAATCCTGACATCAACCAGCAAGTGTTCCATGGCTGCTGCTATCCACACTAATAGCTCAGGAAAAGTGAACACAACATGTGCACCATGCCTTCATCCCCATGAGGCAAGTGCCATCACCTAAATACTTCACTACTACCTGCAGGAAAGAGGTGTAGGCATTGAGGCTACCACCAGCAGTTGCTGCTGCAGCTGCTCAATTCCCTAGCACAGGGGATAGTGCTGCAGATACTTACTGAGCATGGGAGACAGTGTTTCAGAGATTAAATGTGAACTCTTGAGATTTCAATGGCAAGAGACATGCTCTGCTGCTTCCCTTCCCTACCAGTCAGGGACACAGAATAAAATCTCCCTGCTGAATCCTGTCTTGCCACAGGTTTCACTTCCCCCCTCCTTAAACAGCTCTGCAACCACAGCCACACAAGGACACGAAATGCAGTGCTCCCCCTCAAAGGAAACAGAAACCTGTGAGAGAGGGAGAACTTCTTGTACCAAGTGGGCATTCCCCACCTCACACCTCTGACCCCCATCTGCTCCTCATCTCCCCTCCCCAGCAATCACTGCATTTCAGCATTAGTTATGTGAAGCCTGAAGAGTTTCCAGAGTACTAAATGCTAGTACTGCCTGAACATGGACAGTTTTAGGGAAAATAAAAATAAAAATGAAACCAAAACACAGAAACACACACAACTGAGATTGAGTAGCATAAAGCATCTTTAAGAGTGAAGACGGAAAAGGGAACAAAGTCTACTTGTCCCTCCTGATTCATTGTTTGTTATCTGCACCTGGCTATAAAGGGTCACATTCACCCAATATTTAGCTTCCTCTTGTGCAAACCTCAATCACCACTTTACTCAAGCCTCTTCCCTCCTCCCTCTCCCAGAATACGGCAAAAGGAACCACTCCCTGGCCAGTGCCACAGCCTGGAGCTGAGGGACACGGAGCTAAGGGACAAAAAATCCCTGCGTGATGCCCCAGGCAAAGGCAAGTGCTGAGAGGCACGTCCATGAGCCTGCCTGCAGCTCCCAACAAAAGGAGCCTTTGTCCCCTGTGGCTTTTAGCACACCCATGCCAGAATCAACAGCACTGGGAAACAGGATGGGGCAGGAAATAATAGGCTGGGCTGCTCCTGCCTTCTGTGCACCTCTGACTTGTACTGAAGGAGACTGCATGTCGAAGGCTACCATCCTAAAAACCTTCAGGGAGTGTCTAGGAGACGTGGAAGCCACCTTCTGCAGACAGCTTATATACATAGAGAATTTGAATGCCATCAAATCACTGCCAGGTGAGAAAGCTGGTAGTTGCAGTTTCCAGGGTGAGAGCTCTGCTCTAATTCACCTTCTGCAAGAAATGGGACCTTCCTTTGAAGTTCATTTCCTAGCACAGACAGATGGAGCATCTCCTCTAAGAAAATTTGCCTTGGACTGCAGAATTCCCCAAAGCACTGAGAAGTCTTTGGAGATACCATAGTTTTATGAATAGGTAAAGCTTTCCCATCAAGGACACTCGTTTCGCACTGTCACCCCTTGTGCTAACCCAAGTCTATGAGTGGCTTTGTGCTGAACAGGATTGAGAAAAAAACCTCAATTAAAAGTAGTAATATTATCATATATATGCACTAGTGTGTGTGCGTGCATATATATATATATGTGTGTGTATATATATATATATACATATATATATATATATATATCACGGTAATGATGTCCCACCCTGGCTGACTGGGGGTGGAACTGGTTTTCTCAGCAGCAATGCCTACTTACGTCCTCTTACAAAGTATTTGGCCATTGTTTTCTTGAAGTCACACTGACTGTGAGGGTGGATCTTTGGCTAAAGGACTAGATTCAGTGGCTGGGAAGTCTGAACATAATGTGTCCCATTTCCACCCATGAAGTTCCTGGAAAACATTAAGGTTTAAACTTGCCAAACTTGTATATCGAACTAAAAATTCACTCCCATTTCTAAATCACAGCCACACCTTTTTCTATTTCAAGATAAGTTGGTGAATTCTGATCTTGGCCTTTCAAATTTTTTTTAAAATTCTTCGTTATACAAGGGGTAAGAGGTAAGTCAGTCACCTTTGAGCTCATTTAAATTCAAGCTGGTTTAGGACTAGTTTTTAAAAAATATTTTGGCTTCACTCACCAGGAGTTACTTCCAAACCCCAGTTTTTGCACATTTTCTAAAATACCTGGAGGTTTCATTGAGATACAAGAGCTAAAAAAAAAAAAAGTGGGAATCTCCTATTCTAAGCAACATACAGTAGGATGCAAAATTATGGTGACAAATCTGTAAAAGCAAAACTCCAAAGCACTTCTGTAAGCCCAGCTTCCATTTAACTGCTGCACAGAAACAACATCCTACAGTGGGCTAGACAAAACCCACTGGATTTTCTACCAAAAGGCATGAAATGCTGCCAGGAAAATGGGAAGATTTACAGGAAGGCAAAACACAAAATCCAGAGGTTTCACAGGCATCATGAACTCGTGTGTCCTATCATGCCTTTCATTTAGGTATAATAACTACCAAGAGTAACAGTATTAATGAGCAGCAAATGCACCCCTGAGTGTTGTGGGTCCCTAATTCCATACAACTACACCAGAGCACAGAGCCTATTATATATTGTCCAAACTTCTAATTAAACTTCTGGATAAGAGAAGTGCCAATGCACCTTGGTATGTTATTTCCCCAGAAATGACAACATCCCTGTTACTAAATACAGGCTAGGATCAAGGAATCAGCTTAATTTGGATTCTGGTCTGATTGCACAGGCAAAAGTTAAAGATGACAGGAAGAGAAAGAATAATTACAGCAAGAAGGATGTAGAACAACAACTAAATAGATATTACTGTGGAATAAGATGAACCCTGAGAAAGAAGTGATAGCTTGGAAGAGGAAGGGTTGCCTGTGTTTGGTCTGGACTAGAATGAAAAATCCAAAGAGTAAATTGCTGGATGTGACAGCTTGAGTTTTTCCAAAAACGGGAAAATATCGTCAAAGCAGGAGCACTTTTTCCTACAACTAAAAAGAGTTGGGAGCACAGCAACAAAGTGAGACTCCTAGGGCTTTCCCTGGATGTCACTGGGGAAAGCCCTTCTTCTTGGTAACTGCCTGATGAGAGAATCCAGGCCGCTAGGCACTTGGCTTCCTGCCAAGGACCGTGATGGCTGGAGATTACTGTGTGGGATTGAAAGGAAAATGGGATTGGCAGGAGAAAATTCAATGATGTGTAGTTGATGCTATCAACAAGTTAGAGGCTTTGCTAAGCAGATGAAAGGAGCAGAGTGTGTGCACAATCAGAGCTCATCACTGGTATCTGGTGAAGCACAAGTATTGCAGCTATTCTTCCACATGAACCTCTTCTGCACTTGAAATTCTAGGACATCTTCCTCTGAAATAAACATAGAACCATCTTCTGCATCAAAAGAAATAAATGCATCACACAACAGCACTAGTACTGCCCCAGTGCTGCACCAGAACTTGGACTACAGAGCCAGAACATAAAGAAGCCAAAGATGCTTGCTGAAAGCAGGCAGCCCATCCCTGCTGATCTTCACCACCACAGAGAAGACAAGCCTAATAAAGATCCAATACAGAGAGCACAATCTTATCTGTATTATAACAGCACTTCAAAAGGAGAGCAGGAAATGCGGGATGGTTTATTGCATGTGTGAATGAATTTAAAGATTTTTCTTTTACCCCAGCACAGAATCCCTTCCTTGTTATCATTTTTTAAGTGTCAGAATAAGACCTCTACAGAAGAAGTAACTTGCCTGTGGCTACCCAAGGATTTCAAAACAGTTGTAAGACATAAACCTAAATTACATGTAGGTCAAGACTAAACCTTTATTACAGACTGAGTGGAGAAACTGTCACACTTCCCCTCAAAACCAGGAGAAGTGTACTGAAATACTGCCTTTGACACAGATGCTGTTTGGTTTCAACTAAACCATGATGCTTTTCCATACCATTACCTTTTCTTCCTATCATAGTGGGGCCAGTATTCTCACACAGTGAGGAGGCACTGTAAAAATCAAGTGTACAATCTCACAACTCCTGAACATTGTTCCTGACCATTGCTAACACCAGCATGTTATATGTTATCAGTCCACACTTGCAAGATAATATTTCTGACACAAAGGCAAGCCTAGGTACTGCTGGAGGAGAAAAAGACTGATTTGGTTCCTGCATCTCTTTCTGCCTTCCAGGTTTCAAGAACCAGGTGATGGTGAAAGGCAGGATGAAAAGCCCTGTGTACTTTTGCAAACTCAAGTCAGCTTTGGACAGGGTAGATCTCAGCCACACAGGGTCTTTTCCTTCCAAAAAGCAAGGGCACGAATTGTGCAGTGAAAGCCACCCTGAAGGGTTCAAAGAAACATTCCCACATAGCAACTCTGATGAAGTGAGGCTTACTGCTTGAGATAGGATTGAAGTACACAGGATGCAGAGATATCAGTCCCAAGATATACAGGTAAACACAAAGCAGTGTTTCCAAGCCTCTCCATTATTTTTTTTTCCATCCATTTGTTACCACTGGATTCAGAAGCCTTAAGAAATGAGTTGTATCAGTCCAGCATGCCTGATCAACAAAGCACAGGGGAGGAGTACTGTGCCTGGACTGATGGATCTCACATCACCTCCCCATCTTCTCCCCTCTGCAAGATTCTCCCAGAGCAGCCACAGCTAACTTCAGCAGAGGATATGCTAACTTGCACCTTTTTCTCTGTACACAAATGACAAAGTCAACCCAAGCCATCCACGACTGACAGATAGAAAAACATCAGAGAAAATTATAGAAACAAACAGAAAGCAGATCAGGGGATTTTAGTAAGGAAGCAGTCAGAAAGCTATAAACATGAATTTTCTTCTCTCAGCCTGTCACCATGAAAACAGACTGTTTTCATACAACTTCCTCAAGTTTCAATCCACTTGTTAACAGCTCTGTTATTCTAGCCACAGCCTGAGGATAACACACTAAGAATTTATCCAGGTTGGTACATGTGCATGGGATTATTAGAAGAGCTACCATAAAAACAGGGGATATAAATAATAAAGATATTTAAAATATCTTCAAAAGGTTACTAAAGTCAAAAATTAAGAAAAGTGGCAGCACGGAGAAGAAATGAAGGAAGAATGTTCTCTCACCACACACACCCTTTGCCATTTTTTAATATTCATCATCCAGAGACTCTTTAAGGGCCAGCACTTAAGAATAGCCCAAGAACCTACACATCTTTTGGACCTTAGGTTTCCCCTTCCTGTATCTTCCCCAGCTGCTTCACCATAGAAAAGATTTTATCTTCTGAGGGTGGAAGAAACAGGAAGGGCTTAGATACTCACAGCCCAACTCTGATAAGCAACCCTACAATAACAAACCAGAGCAAACAAACAACATGCTTTGCCTGAAGAGGGTTCCCTCCACTACAAGTATTTTTGGGGGGAGAAGGCTGTTTGGTTCTGGGTTTTGGGTTTTGTTTTAAGAGGAAGTCAAGTCTTTGATATTACAGTGTGTGAGGGTACTGAGATCTACATTAAAAAGACATTTCTTAGTGCCACCTTTCCACTAACTAAACAGAGAAGGAAGCTCTGAAGGCAACAGATGCTGAGCAAGAGAGATTCACCTCCAAAAACAAGTACTTGTGTCATCTGATGAGAGGGAAGGAGGGATAAAAAAGCAGAACAACCAAACAAAAGAAAAAACACCACCAGCAACCAAAAACCAGCCTTGTTTTCTGTTCTCCTCTCCATCAAACAGAGAATTAGTCATCCCTTGAAAAGGACACCTGGTACATCAGTATCAGGAGACTGAAAATGCAAGAATAGCTATTTTTTTTTCCACCCCTCCACCGTTGTCCCTACTCATTCTGGTTAAAAATATCTAACAATGCTTTTGATACCCTTCCACATCTACAGCATGACTGGCTTCAGACCTGTGCCATAGCTGGCAGTCCCAGCAGAGCATCAGCTGTCCCTCTGCCTCCTGCTGCCCATCACAGAGGCTGGCAGGCAGGTACTGCAGCTTCTCAAGAAGGACTTTATTTCCAAGGCCTGACACTCCACTGTCCCCTCCCAGTTTTTTTCATTCACAGCCCCATTCATGATGGTGTACTTTAAATCACCCAGGAAACCCACTTGTGTTGCTGTTCCTTGGCTGGACCAGGAGCACAGGTATCTGTGTCTCCAGGGCTTTGAGGACAGTCACAGCTAGCCCTGGACATGCAGCCCCTGCCAAGGCCACCAGTGGTGCAAAAAGCCTGTGCAAGGGCAGGACTCAGTCCCTGTAAACATGTTTCAGAAACACAAGGCAGATCATCACTCCAGGGATTTCTTTGACAATCCCTTTCATTCCTGTTCTTCTAGATGAGCACTTTTTTAGTTCAGAACCGGCACTAGTGTCACTCCCCCTGCAGACAGTCTCTTTTCCTCCTCTGGAAGCCTCACTTCACCCCCCCTTCCCTTCTTCATTATCCCTAGTGCAGTTGGATTCTGTTCCCATTCAGATCTCTAACACACATTTGTTCCTTCTACATAATCAGATCTTCTCCTGCAGCTAGAAAACCATTCCCATCCTCTTCCTCCTCATACAGTTCACACAACTCCCAACACACTGCTGTCCTCAGCCACTGGACATCAAAATGTTTTTGATGCCAGGTCATTCCTTCATTTCCTTCTGCCACATGGACTCCTCTTTCCACCACAGAGATGGGAAACTTCTCCCCAGCAGTGGTATGGAGATCAGGCTGCTGTGCAATGTCTAAGTGCTTCCCATTTGTGATCCCAGTGTGGGTAGGAGTCTGCTCCTTACGCCATGGAAGATGGCTGGAGTTAGAAAACACAGAAGATTCAGAGTAAATCCCAATTTATCTGTCAGTACCTGGCAGAAGGGTCTTTTATTTTTTCCATTTTACTCCAGGAGACTTTACTGAGGTACCTCAAAAATCACCACAACTTACTAGTGACAACTTTTATGACCAAATTCCCACACAAGCACCTTTCTGCTTCATCAGACTCTGCGAGGTAGGACAGACCCCCAACACCTGTTTCTTTGGCTTACTTTTTCACAAGCAGATCACACTGTTTTGCATAACAAGTCTGCCAACTCAAATTCACCTCGGGAGCACCTCTCCCTTCCTCCAATTATCCATCAACTCACATTAATCCACCCTCCTGGATAATCAGAGTAATGCTCTTTAAGCATATGACAGGGCAAAGCCATTCTCTGTCTGCAAGCTGCATTAGAGGTCACGGTGACCCTGCAGGTAATGTAATTGGGAATATTATGCTCCAGAGCCTCCAAATAGTCCATTTATGGAGTCAGCTCCCCAGAACAGGACATGAGCACTGCAGAAAGGGCACTTTTGCTGAAAATGTTTCCTGGCATTCCAAGAGATACCTGGCAGTACAGCAACTTACTGCAGTCCTGAATCGAGTGCTCCTTCCCCCAGCCACCGTGGGCATTTTCTCACTTAATTTAAGAGTGACTTTGGATTAATCATTTATCCCTGTGTGGAAGAAAATCACCTTGGGAAGTGCTAGCACCATCATTTTTCCCTCCTTCACTGATAAGCTGTTCAGGTCATTGGCATCCATACTGTACTGTGGTTGTCAAAGTCAATATATTGGGGTATTGAAGGAGGAGCCACTCAAGACTTCTTACCATCACAGCAGACTGCTTTTCTGAACATTAACCACTGGTTAGCACTCAGTGCTAAGGTGGTGGCACTCAGTTTTCTGTAGGAACAGAAAAAGAGGCTTCAGCACCCATTGCAGGAGAAATCTCACTGGTGCACCATGAACCATCAGAAAAGGAAAGCTGCTGTTGACACCTGTCAAATGCCACAGAATTACATTAAGGTGGTAAGGGACTGCAACATCATTTTGCTTTCCCTTTTGTCCCAGAAAGAAAATAAGTACAGCCATAACCTCACTCCTCATTCCCCTTTACATGCAGTAAGTCACAGTTAGCTTACCATGTGCATGAACAGGCTGGGAAGGGGCAGGCTTTCCCTCCCATGCCTGCCAGCCCAAGCTCTGAGATTTGCTATTAATTCAAATCAAGGGTAAAAATAAAAGTATTTTCATTTGACTGCACCAGATTTTTACTGCCACTTGCATTAAAAGCAAAATGAAACTAAATAAGGGTGATGGTAGAGCCTTACCTATTAAAACAGGACGCTAACAGTAAGGATGTGGTTACATACATACAAATAAAAATCCCTCAAACGTCTTTCAGAAGTGACAATGATGATGTAGGATAAATATCCTTAAAGTTGCTCTCAGAACAACAAAAAGGACAGCTTAGCTCAAGTGAGAGTCTGGCCCAACACCATAGCAATAAGAAACTGGATGTGGAAATGGACGAATATGAGTTGTTTAAACTGTGCTGAAATCTGAGTGGAAGCAAAGATCTAGCTTAAAAATACGTATTTTTTTGTTGCAAGAGAAAATGAATGCATCTTTATTATTTCTAGTATCAGCCTACAGAAGGACTGCCTTCCACATGAAAACAGGCATACTGGCAGGTTTGGAAAACACACAATACATGTACAGGATGCAAGAGCTACTTTCTTAAAGGCAGTTCTAAGGCATGTCTACAAAAACAAACAGATAAAACCTCAGTTCTCTGGATGTTTTGCAAGCACTGTCTCTCATCACCTTTGCACATGGCAAGCCACTTAAGCAGAAAGGTTCTTTTAATGTATATAACCACAGGCCCAAACCAGCCACCTTCTCTCCCACAGGGGGCATTTAGAAGACAGTCTTGAGCCAGTGAACAGGCTGGGGCCCCTGGTGTGCATATAGCACTGAACCAAATCCTGATGTTCCATGATTTTTTATATGGAGATTATAGCCCTTTGACTGTTCTCAACATTTTAGGTGTTTTTTTTCCATGTCTCTCCACTCAGTTTTTCCAGTTTAGCTTTTAGCATCATTCAAGTCTAAATGAAGTCACGATGCAGCAGAAGAGGTGCTGTGACAGTACTGAAAAGCACCTTCTGACTGACTTGACACCATAGCTCAGTCTTTGCAGTCACATTGTGCTACACTCACACACTGACATGCAGCTCAGTGTCTGTCTACCCATAGGCTATCCAAGCACCTTCAAACCAGGTTGCTTTTAAAGACTCCTGCTACTTTAGCTGATTTAGGCTTGTTATGTTACTCTCATTCCTTTAGGCAATTTTGCATTACACCTGCCCTGTACAACAGGTAGAACCCATGTACTAATCCTGTATCCTAGCATTAATTCAAGGGTTGGTTCTTGGCTACGACCAACAATATATGTGCTTTTTCCTTCCTCAGATGTATCTATGTTCCCAGCCAATGACTCACTCCCAAATATTCAACTGATAGATATATCTTCTTTCCTCCAGGTCTAACTGCATTTTGCAGCAGACTTTTTTCCCTTCTATAAATGCTTACCTCATTTTATGAAAGTTTGTTGTTTTTTAAAAACATAGGGATTTTATATATCTTTTCCTTTTCTTGACAGATTTTATCAGTTAAAAAGGAAGCAAACATTTTTCCCTCTTCTAACCCTTACTCTTACTTCCGTATTTATTTTTAATAGGAACATGGAGATGTCCTGCTTTTTACCACCCAAGCTTCTGAAAATAAAAACTAACCTGCCAAACGTCATTTAGACATCACTTTCAATTTTTTTCTCATCTACTTTTTATACTTCTGTCAAGAGTTTCAGAGAGCCAGAATATAAATGAAAGAGAATGTAAAATTAAGAAGTTGGGTGCTAGCTATTGGTCCTCTCAAGCTGAAGGCCACTGCTCCAGCCCAGGCACCACCCCATTGATTCAGCCATACTTGACATTGGGTCACATTTGGCCTTACTTCCACTTTACTCTCACCTCAGGGCACATCCTTCTCTTGAAAATCTCAGATTGCTAGGATTTCCCCTGTCTCTGTGCTTTTGCTCTCCCTCTAGTCCACCCATGCAGAACGTAGTATCAAATGCACCTATTTGTGAGGACAGGCCTGAAAGAAAAACAGGTAAAAGCAGCACAGTCTTAGGGACAGTAAGGGGGCAGCAGCATGCAGAAAGAAGGAAAAAAGGAAGCAGCTGGAGATGACACATCTTGGTGGCAGGTGTGGTTCAAGAGCGCTTTGAAACCACTGCCCCACTGGGAGTTGCTGGATCAGTTCAAACTCTTGGTCTGACAATGATAAGATTTTATCCAAAGGCGAATGGATGGAAATTCAGACCAAGTGCTCTAGCAGCAGGTGTGCACAGCAGGAAACAGGGCAGAGGGATAACATTTTGGAAGTGGTGACTTCTTCCACCAGACCAAATCCACAGCTAGAAGCAGACACCTACTTTAAGAAGTCTGGGGGGATTAAGAATATTAAGATCTTAAGCCAGAGTTTTCAGACTTCAAATGCTTCAGCTTTGGCACCTTAAGCAGGTGGCCTGATACCAGAGGTGCTGAAAACTCACAGCTTCACCAGAAGACACACGGGATCTATCTGAGACATCCTGACCACTCAGCCTCAGTTTGTCAAGTCTGGGGTTCATGGGCTGCATGTGTCTACCACTCTACAATGTAACTGCACAAGAGATAGACCCTTGAGTACACAGCTGTGAGGTGTGCTTGTGCAATCAAGCCATGTTGGCCACACGTGGTTGTATGCCTCATTCATAGCTTTCTGGGCATTTTTTTTCCCACTTGTTTGCTCTTATTTGAAGCAGGAAGGTAAAAACACTGAATTCTCCAGAGTTCGGGCTTTTCAGCAAAACAGAGACTGGGGAGTAGATGTATCTATCAATAATATCAAAATAGAGAAGCAGGAATTGTCAAACAGTCTCCAAGAAAGCAGGTAAATTTCCACCCTACCTTCTGTCTGACCCAGCTTTAAGCAGATACCAAACCAGAGACCAAAAATGTGGGCACAACTGCAGAGCTGGACAGTAGCTGCATTGTAGTTCTGTAGTTAATAAAGCCAAAATGGCATCATGTAATTCAGCTGGCATCAGTGTGACATTCCAGGCAACAGGACTTCAGCAACATCAATGTCCATTGCTTGTGTCGGCATTTAGCATAGCTTAATTAAACCCTATCTATAGCCAAGAGTAACACTAGTAAGAGGAACAGATTGCATAAATAGTGCTGTTTGCACATATCCCCCTTCTCAAGTCCTCTGCCTCCTCCTCTGCAACACTCATTTTAAATGCTGATACATTTGCAAGAAGTATTTTTATGCAGGCTCTAATGCAAAATGAAGCGACCAAATCTGGACAAAACAGAAAAGGCATTTGGGACCATGACAGAGCTGAAGAAAGAGATAAAGAAGCAGGTGTGTGCTAGGAGAGGAGCAGAGGAACTCTTACAGGGCAGGACAATGTGAGAGAGGGAATCCACAAGGGGCAGGCTGGATGCAGAGCCCTTAAGAAGTTAGGAAAGCTCCTGTACAGGTTCATGATCACCTTGTTGAACAAGGATGGAAGTTTCTCAAATGCAGGACAGATACGGAACATGTTACATGCATGATGGAGTTAAAGGAAAAGACAGAGAGATTTGGAGCAGATGTTGGGCCTCCCCAGGCCAGAGGGTGATAGCTGCAAGGGATTGGACCTGAGGAAAAGATTTAGGAACAGTGCCTTCCACAGCTAGGGTGGGTTGCAGAGTGTCCTTGTCCCATCAGAGCAGAAATATGGAACAACAATGACGACTGGCTCTTGTTGGTTCTTCCTAAAGAGCTTTGGAACAGTTCTTCTTTCCACCTGAGAAGACTGCCTCTACTTCAGAAGAGCTGAATGATGAGTAACAGCAAATCTCAGAACTGGGCTTGATGGTCCAAGTTCTCCTGCTGTGAGTGGATGCAAACCTAACTTCTTTGCCTGAGTACCTGCCAAGAATCTTGCCCACATTCTCTTTGGAGATGAAAAGCACCACAATGGACTCCTCAATGAGCCTCATCAAAAACTAGGGGCTCAACTGGAGACTTAGAACAGCTTAGAAGATATTCTAGCTAAAACCACTCCAGCTCTGAGCTGCTCACCTTCATCCAGCACAACAACACAGCTCTTTCCACCTACTACACCTGTGGCCCCATCATAAGGGCATCCATCCTGATACTGAACACTTCCTTCCCGAATCATTTATGTGCACCAAAGGCCAGGAAACAAGGAGAAAAAAAGCCTCCAGCTTGGGAAGAAGTTCTAGTCTAGCAACTGACTCTTATACCTATTCAGGAATAAGTCCCAGATAAGTCCATGGGCAATTGGGTGTGGGGTATCACTACAGGGCTCTATGATCAACTAATCACATCAGCCCTCTGACTTTCTCTGACACAGACCCCCCACAAACCCTCCACTACCAGCCCTGTACATACAGCTGCTCTTTCTCTCCAATGAAAGCCAATCTCTTTTTCCTAGTTCTTCAGACTGTGTATTTTCCAAAAAATTTTGCTGTCCAAACATAGCCTTGCATGCTTGCCTACAAAACCATCCTTGCCAAACCTCTGCAAACATATCTGAAAACTCTTTTATGTCTTCTGGAATACAGAATCTTTCTGAAACAAAATAAAAGTATCTTAATGAACTGAGAGTGTCCAATAATTACATTGGAATTGTTCCAGGGTAGGGAATGGTCTTTTTTTGTAATATATATAATATAATCACACTTCATATAACAACAAATCACCACACTGCCTCTATGCCTGATGAGGGAAACATTATCAGAGTATGCACATTCTTTCAGTGGCTCAAGCTGATTAACACACAGCTAGGCTTGGCTTTTTACAATGGCTGTTCAGTCTCATCAGTCAGAAAACAGAAAAATCCCTGGTATTCTCCTACTGTAGAAGTCTGTTCTACGTGCAGAAGAATAGCCATTTCACTCCTCAGCTGAGGAATCTATCTATAGCTTAAGGAACGCTCTAATGTAGAAACCAAGTATTTTTCTCCATCTGAACAGAGAAACTTTTTCTGAGCACTCTTTCCCTCACAGAACTTGTCATTAGCCCTCACCAGAATTTTTACAAAATATGTATCTAAAGGAACCCTTGAAACATACTGTCTACTGCCACAATAAATAAATTCCTTTTCCTGATCTCTTGTGTCAGAATCAACATTTGGACCAGAGGGGTCAAGTTCCACCCACAGATGGGGGCTGGGGGGGAAACAAAGTATCTCCCCGAGACAACAGTGGACTGACTGAAAATTCAAAATTAATGAGCTGAACACTCAAATTCCAGGAAAGGAATTTCCTGCATTTTTAAAATACACTATTTTTTCCCTTCAAGTTTTAGCCTTTTTTTTCCCCACAATGGCTGCGGAAATAGAAATGAAAATAAGGTTGGTGCTTCCACACTGACACTCCTGGAGCTGATGAGATCAAAATATTTACTATAACTTACATGAATAGGCAACTCTACCTTCAAGAAAACTAGAGCGCTACAGGATTAGCAATTCTGTTAAGGAAAAAAGTGCAGAGATCAACATTTTATTAAAATCTCAGCCTTTATAACTTATTTGGTGTATGTTCACGTCTGATGCTGGCACCATTCCAAGTAATGGGATATAATTGCTTATTCATTCTGCAAATACTTTCAGACTCAGCTCCACATTGTTGTTTCTACCCTGATAAAATGTGCAATCCAGCCAAGTAGCATGAAGTAAAATTAAAAAAAAAAACAATAACAAACCAAAAAACCACCCACACCACTAAACACTGTTAGCCATGCTTTCAAACACTGTAGTTACTGTACACGTGAAGTTCCCTTTCTGTGCCTGATGGCAAACAAGCACAGCAGTTCTAACACAGTTTCAAAGCACAGTGTTAGCAATGGTTCAGTGAAAAGTGTTTGTACTTCAGATATATCAACTTCTAATCTCCCTCCTGAAAAGGTGACTTTGAAAAGAATTGAGAAGTGCAGCTCTTCGAGCAAGTTTAACAAAAAGTTCTAAACTTACTTAAAATACAAACCAAACATGATGAATGAAGAATGACACCAAAATAAACAAATACATAATAATTTCAGAGCAGGTTACCAGCTTTCCAAACCTGCAGACTTTGATATCTGTGTATCATCAAGAGATTAAATGCAGCCCATGGTTTTCACAGAGGGATTAGTGGTTGTTAAGTACTGTTTCCCTCCTTGTTGGTAAAAGTTTGCACTCTCCACCCTGCCTGGCAGACTATGTATTAAGAACAAACTGCCACCCAGACTTCTCCTTTCTTCTAAAGAGAGAGACAAAAGAAAGACAACACTGTCTGGCTTTTATGACTTTCCTAACTCTTCCCCTCTGGTAATGCCTACTTTCAAAAACTTTAATCTGCCAGCCACAGGTCTGTGCAAGTTTATTTCAGCACAGCCTAAACAGAAGAAAAATCTATGTTATCCATGTGTACTTGCAGAAGTGTGAGCAAACACAGTATCTGTTCTTCATTTCTCAAGGCTGCTTCATGGGGATTCTGTGAGACCTCTGCCTGGGTCTGTGTGATGCTCCAAGACTGGCTTCCAAGTCTTTCTCAAAATATAACTCCTATTCTAACTTTTACTGAATGCAAGCACCCAACATAATCAAGAAGAAACTTAGAAAAAAGGACCAAAAAGAAAGGCAAAAAAAGTAATTAAGCAACTGTCCAACCTGCTTGGACAGTTTCTATTCTCATTCACCAGAGCTGTTCCTTCAGACCACAGAATATAACCCTAAAGAGAGGTACTTTCTGAGTAGCAGCTAAGAGACATAACTATGCAAGCAAGTTGGAATAATAAAAATGTAACTTAAAACAAAAGAAAATTATTTTCTGCTAATACCTGTATTTCAATTTCTTTCCAGGGATGAGGGACAGGACCTACTCTGTGGTACTTGCCAGATCTGTGAAGATCAAGCAGCTCCCAGAGGCTGGCACAGCCAGGAGATATTCCAAGGGAAACATGACCTCTACAAAGACCATCAGTCACTTGCACACACCTGCTGAAAAAACACCTGCCAAGATTTTTTCATCCCTTGCACCACTGGAAGCAGTTTGAGCAGTCCTGTAGAGCAGGGTCTTCACTGCTGTTCTGACAGTATTAAAGAGTCAACTAATACCATATTTAAAATATATTTTAACTAGCAAGACAATGTAAATGGCTTTCTTCTCTCTTCCAACCCCTTCTCATGAAAGATGCCCCCTTTTAGCTCAGCAGTATGGATATCAGAATGATACAGGTTTGCTGGCACTCGCACATTCAACGTTGCAGGTGTTGGAGAAAAGCAAACACACATTCCCTCAAGGGAAGTCTAAAGAGCAGACTGACATGAAAATGGACCTTGATTTTGTATTCCACCTGGCAGCAGCTCTCCAAGGAAGATTTATTTATATTTTAATATTTATTCCCATCTCACTGCAGAGTCTCTTGGTCAACCCCACAGCAGGAACAGCTGACCTGCACACCCTGATTTTGCCAGCTCACTTTGGGAGATGAGCTCAGCTGCATCCAGGTGAAGAATACAGGGCTACAATGTCTGTTCTGCTTGGGCAAATCAAGCTTGATTCCTGAGTGATAATGTCAAGTCTACACCAGAGCACTTCTGGGAAGAAATTCTAATCCCTGCATGTACAGGTAGACAGCCAGGACTGTAAAATAATCCTTGCAAAGGTCCAGAATTCACACACCAGGGAGCTCAGGTGTCTGGTCACCATCACAACAGTGGGGAAAAAACAGCCACTGCAATACCCATCAACCTAAGCTGCCCTCTTATCACTCCAAAATTTCTAAAATGAGGGCTTTATGACACATTTGAATTATTCCCAAAGACTCCAGTCTGGCTAGATGCTGAACACTTCAGACTGCATTCAGCTTTCCTGGATGGCTTGGCTGTCCAATTCATTTGCTACTCAAATTCCAAGAGCATTTGTGATGTTGCATAAAACATTTGTGCCTGGAAACACAAAACTCTGGTTAACAATCAGTATGCAAGATGAAGGGAGATGACAGAGGAGTTTGATGGCACCTCTCCTGATAGATGAGTTCTGTAACACTAACTCTATCCTGCCTAGGGCCTCAACAAAAGTATTCACTGAAAAGACATCTCACAGATCCTACTTTAAGGATCTCTCAAGAACTGCACTGAAAAGGACTGGCTGTAAGACTCAAACTTATAAGGAAGATAAAGTGATCAGGAACTTCTTTGGGTCTTTTTCCAATCAGAAAATTAATCCATCCATGACATAAAAAAATAAAAATAAAAATAAAAATAATAATAAAAAAATAAAATAAATAAATAAATAAATAAATTAAAAAAAAAAAAAAAAACCAACCAACTATTGCCAACACCCAGACAGCAGGGCACCTTCAGCAGGGCACTGTAAGCAGTCAGACCATTCCCTGGGCAAGGAAACATGTGGAGCCTGGTTTCCTATTTCACCTCCTCCCTGCCCCATGTAGATTATCTGATACCCAGTAATACAGTCTGAGCTCATACTGGAATCATCTGTACCTTACAGGGCATTAATTCAGATCTCCCTTCTCTATCCAGTGCCTGCTTTCCAGCAAACTTTAGGCACAAAGTACCTTGGAGACTCTGCTCATCACCTGAGTCCTGTCTTATTGAGAAAGCAATCTAACAGACGTAAAGTAGGACATCCTTTGCTTGTCTTCTGAGAAGATCTTGAGGGAAGTTAAATTAAAAAATAGTATCATGCCAGATCAGCAAGAGAACATCTCTTACAGCTCTCCAGGCTTTTAGCACTTCACTGGCACAATGAGGCAGACTGCATAGGGTAGAATGGTTTGACAGCAAAGCAAAAACATAGAAGTTTTGAAGACGCAGAATGATTCTGAATGAAAACTAGTAAGAAACTTCCCTCTTCCCAAGAAGGTATATGTGATACTTCTCAGCAAGAGATCTTTCTGGATCTTTTTTTTTTTTTTTTTTAATATATATAAAGCCTCGCTCTCCATCTCCAGTGGTTCTACAGATCAGACAGCCTCTGACAGCTGAATCCAGAAGACAGGTGTACTTAAATTTCACTTAAGGTTCCTGAGTGCTGCTCATTTCTATAGACTCCTACCTGCTTCAACAGGGATGAGATTTTATTCTAGGTGTTCTCACTGGCCATGTTCCGGCCATGGTCTACTGGACCATGTCTTATCAGGGAAAAAGTTCTATCAAGGCAAATTCAAAATGCAAGCCATGCCTTCTGCAAACCGTGTTCTGCATAAATCACAATCTACTCAAGTCCAGCAAGGGATTATAAGGGGAAAAAAACAAAGCCTAAGGTTCTAGGAACAAAAAACATTCTTCCTGGATACAGCCTGTGCTGCTACAATTGTTACAGGAGACAAGTTATTTGGGAAAAGTACTGGAACATCAGGTTGCAGTGGTCTGTGAAAAGCAGGGCTCAGCCTTCCTCCTTGGGGCAGGTGCCCTTAGTCATTTCTCCTTACTGGGTTGCAAATTCATTTAAAAGCCTTTGGTTTGGCTTAAAACTTGTTGTTGTTGTTGTTAATGCAGCAGGCAGTGAATAAGCATGAGTGAGCCTGGCTCCCAGCTCCGGTCATACTCTCCCTGCAAGACCAGGAATACAGCCCAGCCTCCTTGGACTGTGCAGCCAGAGGAGCACAGAACTTTAACCTGACAGAAGGTTTAATCAGGGACTTTGCAAACACAGGTGTGGGTAAACACCAGTGGGGTAAAAGAAGCAAGCCAAGAACCGAAAGCAGAAGTGACATCTCATGGAAACACGGCAAGTCAGTGACAGAGTCTCCAACCTAAATGATACACTCTAGCGTAAGAGAGTTGGGATGTTGAAATTCAACTTCAACAGGTCCTGGAAAAAAGCCTTCCCCTCTGGTTTGGGGCAGAGAAGAAGAAAAGGGGATGCCCTGGGATGTTGTTTGGGTTTTTTTATATTAGAATGAAAACATGAAAAAATCTGACAGCCTATTCATGTCACAGAACCCAGACTCCTAATTTTGCCCTGGCTTTGTAATTAAAAGACAGCAAGAGTCCACCACTGCTATAGAATAAGAACCTCACACTCTCAGTTGAAATCTTGAAAGAAAAAAAAAAAAAAGTTCTACTTTCCATACAGAAAAACCTCCAGAGGAAAAACCTCTCTTTACAATGTCATCTTTACAGTTCATCTCCTCAGACGTGCCTATTAATCTGTACACAATTTAAATCCGCAGTCAGAGACCCTACAGCCAATGCCCTCTTTCCATTCTGCCTAATCTGCTAGAAATAAAGAGGTTGATTCTGTGATGAGTACCCTCATGACCAGCCAAGCAATCCAAATTGAAACCCAAATCAATTTGCTCTCTGAATTCAATCCTACCCTGAAATCTCACAGAGGAGTTACCCTCACAAAAGGATTTCATCCAGACAGAGACACTGGTTTTATTTGTTCAAAGCAGAAAGGTTCATGCATGTGCAGACTGACACACCCAGAAACAAGACACTCTTCCAGCAAACTAAGACCTGTGCAAACTCGGGAGATTTTTAAAACTTGCAAAAGTGTAAAATAAAAATTGATCAAATAGCAGAAACAAAATTTTAACTAATTAATTAACTAATTACAGACATAAAGAAAAAAAAAATCAAATCCTGACTGGAAAAGTTTAAAAGAGCTTTCAAACACTAGGCTCTCTGAAAGAGACCATGACATCAGGGGCATTATAATTTTACTCTATTTTAAGATGTTAAGAATTATTAAGAGTTCAGAGCTCAATGTCTTGGTCTAAAAAAATCTTCAGCTAGCTAAAGGATGATCAAAGCACTATTTCCAGCCTAAATCACCTAATTGTTAGTTGCAAAAAATGATAAATTAGTCAACAATAGTTGCATGAGTCATTTCTGTTAGGTGGATTCTTCTGGACAGAGGCATAAACTTATTTGATGTATTTAACTAAACAACAGGCAAATTATTGCCAAGGATTGTAATTGAGGCCACCTTTGAATAAAGAGAAAGAGGTTAAAAGGGTCCACAGCCCATCTGCAAACAGCACAGTCAACCATTCTGCCCCATATTTCCTGCGGAATTGAGAAAATGTCTTCCAAAAATAGCCAATATTTTGCTGAAAGGCTCAAAACAAACAGTACTTCTGTAGGAATATCTTACATACTTTACATAATAGCCATCTCAGAAAGGAAAAAAGGATGTGTACAGTGTTTCAGTGCAAATTTTGCATTGAACAAAAAGACATTATTCTTTGCTTAACACAAGGCTTAAATTCACCATGAGGGAAATTGCTGAAGTCAAAGCCTCAGGGCCCAAGTTGGGAGGGAGATACCACTCTGACAGGAAGAATTTTTATCCTAGATTCAAACCACAAGAGGATACATAAAAGGAACACTGTCAGCTTCTTCAAGCCTCAAAAAGGAAAGTCCAACCCCACTTAGCATCCCTTCACCAAAATCTATTGAATTTTTAAGTGCTTGGCCTGTTGTGTACCCAACTCTAATTCTGCACATTTCTGATTACCTTTTTTTTATTATTATTATTTTAAACACTTGGTCCTTATCTCCAAACACCTGGTTTACTCCTCCTGCTAAACATAGTATCACATATCACAGTTTAAAACAAAACACTACAAGACTGACACCAGTATAGTGTTATAACCACTGATGCCTTCCTCTTCACTTCAGATTCAGATGTATCTTTCCTCACAAGCTGAAAGTTCATTCACATGCTTGCCTCAGTGAAAGTCTGTCCCTTAGAGACAAGGCTAAAACCCTAACACTCCACAAAAGAGGAATTGTTAAAGATGAAGCTGTAGCAGTATGAAGGGGACAGTCAGATGATCAAGCAAGTAATACCATTTTTTTTTTCTTTCTTGAGACCCCAGAGAGCAAAGTTGTTTCATTTGTATTAGGATAACAGCCAAAAAGCCTAGAATTTGTGTTAACTGATTAAGCAAGTGCAATGTGTCTTGTTTTCCTTTTCTGCTTAGAGGGGAAGGGAGCTGTGCTTTTTCCTGTACAAATGGACACGAAAAAAAAAATGTTTTGGATCATGCAAATTACCTGCAATACACAACTAAACTCTCAATTATTGTTCTTGTTGCTCTCACATCCCAAATCACCACCAAGGAATAAGCAAGGAAGTGAACTGGATCAGCAGTTGAGAAGAATTTGTGGAAAATTCTCTCCCTAGGAAAAGAACCTGTGTGTGTTCAGATAAGAAGCTGGGGAAGGGCCTGGCAGGCCACACTTGGCTCCAAGCTGCGTCGGTAAATACAGCAACTTCATCAGCAGGCCAAGGAGCTCAGCCTTTACCATGTACCTTAATAAGAGCTAAAAATATGGTTGCCATCTGGTGGCTAACACAGAAGGAATTTAACATCTATGACAAATTCAGGGTAGACCAGTTATCAGGAGACAAATTCCCTGTCCTGTCCCTCCCTGGAAGAGCTGTGCGGGGAAAAACCAGAGGTGTGGCTGCACTCGCTGGTGAGGCCAGGACCTCATTGCTGCAGGAAGTTCCATACTGGATCGTCTATTCACTGGGGTTTTTTTCCAAGCAGTCAGGCAAGTTCAAAGTGTGCTTCAAGTCTCAGTAAATGAGCCTAAACTAGTGGAAGCAGCACAAGCAAAATTAGGCCCAACAGTTTTGGGCTGGCATTCTGACCCAGCAGCATTTTGTAGGAGTGTTGGCCACTGGTACAAGGCTCAGGCCAGTACAGCATCCAATCCCAAACCTCCTAGATTAAATCTAGCTGCTAAAGATAACTCCCAGGGAACACGAGCAGCAGATCTGCTCACCCTCCCCCCCTCAAAGATGCACCAGTCCTTATTCAGTCAATGTCATCTCACAGCAAATCACTGAAAACCAAGATGAGCGTGCCCGAGATAAAAGCAGCTGATCAATGTCCCTGCGTAAAACAGCCGATAATCCCTGCACAGAGCAGGCGTCTGGCATCAGATGCAGCATGCCAGAGAGATGATCATGAAAAGTATCCATTGCATATTCCTGGCACCTTTAGCTGTCACAGGGGTGGGCAGAGAGCAGCAAAAGGGCTCACGGGATTCAGAAAACACTCCTCCCTCACCAGATCGGCACAATCCTCAAAGACAGCACGGCTTTTGGCCTTACTACCATTACAAAACTTGGAGCTCAAGGTCAGTAAAGCAAACAGGGAGTATCATGCTGTGCTGTTAGAAGGTAAGGAAGCGAGGACCCATCTTTTCCTCACCGTCTTTGCGGCTATGTATTTAGCGCTACAGCAAAACAGAACGCTGCTCTTGAAATTGCCGCATAAAGCACAACCCACACGCCACAGAAAGGTCTCCTCCTGCTGAAATAATAACCATCTACATCTTTAAAGCAAACGTGCGGCACTCCGTAATCCTTTCCCCTCTCCCATCTGAACCCGATGCCATGTTCCTGCTTACCCTCAGCGTGTGGAGGGATGGCAAATCCCTGCCGCTCACTACTGCGAAATTTTGCCTTCTCAGGATGCAAAGGGGGCCCTAAATCCGCAGGCAGAGAAGGCAGCTGACAGCCCCTATCCCCGGGAGGGGGGAGCACACCCGCTGCGGGACCCATCTCTGGTTTATGGAGGGGGTGTCATCCCCGTCACCGCATCGCATCCCGCATCCCGGGGAGACGGCAGTCGCCGCGCAGCCCGCACCACCACCACCCCTCTTCCCCTACCTTCTCCTGTGCTCGGGTCAGCTTCTTCTGGACGTTGCTCGCGATTTTCCCGGCGGTGACCCCCTTGCTGCCCAGCTCAGCCATCTTGCCTCCTCTTTTTTAACGGGCTGCTGGCGAACGACGNTGATAAACGCCTGCCCTCAGTTCTTCCCTCCTCCCCCCTCACCTCTCCAGCAGCATCAGCATCGCCCCTCTGGTAGGCGGGGGCCCTGCTGTGCCCCCGGGGCGCGGCCCCTTTAAGGCGTTGCGGGGCGCGCTGTCCCTTTAAAAGGCGGTGGCGGGCGGGAGGTGGCGGTGGCGGCCGAGGCCATCGCCTGCCCGCCGGGGATTTTTTTTCTTTTTTTCTTTTAAAGGGACAGCGCGCCCCGCAACGCCTTAAAGGGGCCGCGCCCCGGGGGCACAGCAGGGCCCCCGCCTACCAGAGGGGCGATGCTGATGCTGCTGGAGAGGTGAGGGGGGAGGAGGGAAGAACTGAGGGCAGGCGTTTATCAGATTTTCCACACCTTTCCAGTCTCCTCTGGGCCGGGCTGCTGGGTTCTGCAGGATATGAAATAATTGGGAAGAGGCAGGCAGGGTATGAAAAGTAGGGAATCACACAATCGTCTTGGCTGGAAAAGTCCTTTAAGGTTATCGAGTTATCATTAACCCAGCACTGCCTAGTCAAATGCTAATACATGTCCCCAGGAACCACACCTGCAAGCCTTTTAAATGCCTCCAGGGATGGGGGTTCAAACACTTCTCTGGGCAGCCTCTTCCAATGCCTGACAACCCTTTCAGTTAAAAAGTTTTTCCTAATATCCCATCTAAACCTCCCCTGGCACAACTTGAGGCTATTTCCTCTTGTCCTACCACTTGATACTTGGGAAATCAACCTCCACCTGCATAAAACCTCCTCTCAGGTGAGTGTTAAGTTCCCCCCTCAGCCTCCTTGTCTCCAGACTGAACAGCCTCAGTTCCCTCAGCCCCTCCTTGTTCCCCAGACCCTACACCAGCTTTGTTGCCTTCCCCTGGACACACTCCAGCACCTCAATGTCCTTCTTATGGCAAGGGGCCCAGAACTGAACCCAGCATTCGAGGTGCAGGCTCGGGAGTTCTGAGCACAGGGGAATGATCCCCTGGTCCTGCTGGTTGCACTGTTGTTGATAGCAGCCAGGATGCTGTTGGCCTTCCTGGCCACCTGGGTACACTGCTGGCTCAAATTCAACCACTGTCAACCAGGTCCTTTTCTGCCAGGCAGCTTTCCAGCTGCTCTTCCCCAAGCCTGAAGCATTACGTGGGGTTGTTGTGAGCCAGCACTTGGCCTTGTTGAACCTCATACAATTGCCCTTGGCCCATTGATCACAGCAGAATCCTCTGCAGATCCCTTCCTGCCCACAGGCAGACCAACGCTCACGCCCAACTTGGTGTCATCTGCAAACCTACTAAGGGTGTAGTTGATCCTCTTGTCCAGATTATTGATGAAGATATTAAAAAGAACTGTCCACAATACTGATCCCTGGGGAATGCTGCTTGTGACTGGCCACCATCTGGATTTGACTCCATTCACCACAGCTCTTTGGACCACATTGCAAAGAGGAAAGTGAGACAGAGGGAAAGACACCAAAGGTCTTCCCACACTGGAGCAGTGAGCCACCAATACTTAAAAACAACTAAACAAAGAACGTTACTTAGAGCTGCTGGCTAATGGCTGTATCAGACTTCATTAATAGTCACAATTACAGAGTGCTGTACAGTAACAAGAGATTAATCTTAGATACATGGTGGTATGAGTTTGCTGCACCCTGCAGCAAAATACCATTCGTACTTGTTTTAGGAGATTTGTATACTCCTAAATTTATATAACAAAGGTACTTTTCAATTTTATCCCTGGATCTTCACGAAGTGAAAAATTTACATTCTTGAGGGGAAGGTATTTATAAATTAATCAAACCCTGAGACTTTCTGCACACTTGTCTTCTTTGCAAGAGCTTACATCTGCTCTGTGCACACACAACACTCAGTACAGTATCAACCAAATACTGCTCTGCAGACAATTTAAATATTTAATGAAATTGCATTTGTCTTATACCTATTTCAACAGAAAGATGGTACCAAAACCTACCTGTGTTCCAAGACTATTACACACAGCCTTTATTTTTCCAGATGAAGACTATTATCTCCAGAGTTTCACACAGGTTTGGTGTAGCATGCACTGTTATAATCTACAGCAACAGAAAAATGTGGAAGGTTATTACTTGAGAGAGCTAGGACAGATTTTTCATCTTATATTTCATTTAGCTTCCCATTTCTGCTTTAATACTATTTCTCCTCATTCAGAATTTGGAATAAAAACAACTGTCTTACCAGGGCCCTTAGAAATTGTGGGCAGAGAATCTGCCAACATCTTTTGTGAGACAGTGCCTCTGCATTTCTTACCTGCTATGACAATGGCATTTTTTTACTGACAAAAGCCCTCATTCAGAAACTAGTTTAAAACCATGCTATACTTCAATTATGTTAGCAGGTGTACTATTTCTATTTAATGAAATAGGCACGCACTTCAGCTGTGTATGAGAAAAGTACAGTGATTTATAGCAATATTCAGATTCAAGTGTGTGTATACCTGTGAGGCCACACTGTACTCCACTTAATATTCATATTTCTATGTGGTTTTCTGTAGATACATAACTACATATCTATATACACAACTGTGTATTTGTCCCAAATGTATCTCATTTTGCCCATGATTTTAGCCTTACTAGATATTTGCATTTTTCTTCTCCTGTCCAGTGTAACCTACAATTTTGTAGCATCTCACTGCTCAGTATCATCTGGAGACATAAATAACATCTCATTTTCTTTGTCTCTTACTCCTCTTCTCCTCCTTCTTGGTTGAGCTGTTAAAAGATACACATGCGGTTAAACATTTGTAACATCACGCTTAAAAGAGCAGATGTTTCAGGGTCAAAACACATTCCTCCCCATCCTACCTCATGTATTTGTTTCTCCAGCTTATATCTTTTTTTCAGTGAAACTGGTTTTGAAAGGATTTTTTCTGATTACATCCTTTCGAGTGAAAAGCAAATGACTGCAGCACATGAGCTGAAAAGAAAGTCCACAGCAAACATCAGACAACTGTGAAACAAAAGTGGCCAGACACAGACATCTACCACAATGAAAAATGATTAAAAACTGTAGACATTTTAAAAGCTGGGATTAACAGCAAGCACCCACCTCTCAGCATGAGTCATTTCCCAGTTATTTCTGTGCTTGACTGAATCAGCATCAAAGCTGAAAAGCATTTGTGGGGCTCCAGGTGTGTCACAAAATATGTTCCCCTACCATGAGCCAGTGAACATAACATACTCTTGAGTGGCTATGCACTTGAATGAACATATAAGCCATTTTAGTCAGGGGATACATGCTGAAGGATGTTGCTTTGTGGACAGAAGAGGTTTCCAGTCTCACATGTATCCACCTCTGTAAAAAACTGTAAACTTGAGATCAGAGCAATCTTATCAGATAGTAATAAACACACAGACTAGCAAATCAGTGCTTACAGCCATTTCTGCTTTGTGTCATTGTGAGGCAGAGCTGCCTAACCTTTTAGAAGCCATTATGGACAGGTTCTACACAACTGAACTTAATGCTTACATACATCTTCTGCAGTGAGATTCAGGAAGTTCAATACATGCATATATACCTCATTTTTTCTAACACTAGACCTTAGGCCACTTCATCTCACCCAACTGTAACCAGCTAAACGTGCCTAATTTAATTTAAGCTGAGTAATTAGGCTCCTTTTTAGAGCTGTAAGAGAGAAATCAGTACTTCCAAAGGGTGATAAAAGGTAAAACAGCATCTAGAAACTTCTCCCTTCCCTCTTACCTACAGGGAGAGATTAGATAAATGGCTTAGAGAGCTGAAGCTAAGAAAGGCAGGTGAGTTACAAAACCCACCTGTAGTCCATCTCCCTGGTGCCAGTATGATTAATCTACACAGTTCATAGG
This sequence comes from Florisuga fusca, assembly GCA_038090715.1. Taxonomy (NCBI): domain Eukaryota; kingdom Metazoa; phylum Chordata; class Aves; order Apodiformes; family Trochilidae; genus Florisuga; species Florisuga fusca. The sequence goes on from JAAWXA010000020.1 coordinate 14,584,402, forward strand.
GAAGAAGCAAATCTGCCAAACACAACAGAACATACACACAGATTTAACAGGTACATACCCACCCTTGCTTTTTTATTATTGCTTTCTTAATTGATTCATACCCTAGTCAGTGATGTCTGTGTTTGGTCACAGCCTCATCAGTGCATTTTGCTTCTCAGTTGTCTCATTAAAGGCAGATGAACTGCTCACCTGCTTACAATTAAGCACACACTTAAGTGCGTGCCGGGTTGGAGTCTATTTTCTGTACAATTTATTCCCTGCATTGCACAAAATTGTTGTTACATTTTTATTTTTTCAAATTGTTATTCCTGTTTTGCTAAGTTTGTCCATCTGGGAGCAGGATGGTTTTTTCATGATTCCTAACTTAATTTGGTATGGTTTAATTTTAGTATGTTTTTAAAGAACGATTTCAGCAATGTGTTGATTAACACATCCATAACATTTTCTCTGACTTGAACCGTTTCATTGTAGCTTGTGTGTTTACAGCTACAAGCTGAGATGGTCAAAATGTATCTGCTTCCCTGCTACTGGTGGCAAAACCTTTCATGTACCATTCAATTCATTTAAATTAAAAAAAGTATGTATTTTAAAGTTACAATAGTAGTGGTCTCTACCATTCATAGAACTAGAAGTATATATTCTGTGTTCCAGTTACAGAGAGGATTAAAACAGTAAAATTGACTTTTTTTTTCTTTTCAGCAATGAGTTTTGATTTTAAGTTTATAATTATTTTTTAAAATACTTAGTAGAGCTTGGTTAATTAAAGATTTTTACGGTAAATGTACATACATAGTTATTGATTTCTTAAAATGTTTATATTCATACTAATATTCATACTTTATTTGAATGTTTTGTATTCATACTGTTTATATTCATACTTTATTTGCAATAAATTATTTCAGCAACTCTGAAGCTTTTCTCCTCGAGTACTAATATAATGCAAGACGGATCTACTTCAATAATTACTTCTTTTCTGTGTTCAGAGCTGAGGTTTGCTTTTTAAACAAGACCAAAACTTCCATTTGTTAGGACCCACAGTCTTGTTCAAGCTCTAACTCCAGCCAGAACACTCCAGCCAGGTGGCCTCACACATTGCCAGTACCACTCCCCTGCCTTAGTGAGGACAGTTGAGGGACTAATTTATACACAAGACAACAGATTACACAAAATATACTATGTAGCAAAATCTAATCAAGTTCTGACTCCAACCTTGCTTGCCCTAAATACCCTGCTTACCTTTTTCTTCCCGTTGCAGATCATGCAATCTTCAGGGACAGCATTCAGGAAGAACTTCCAAAGGTGAACTTTATCTTTCCACTAAACTTGATAACATTATCAAGGGTAATTCAAACATCAGTGTCACCATTATCTGGTTTACCTTAGCATTCCTTTCTGAACGACCGAATTCTCATGCAAACTATTCCTTTGCTTTTCCACAGAAAGGTGCTGGGAAGGATTAGGAAATTTCTGTCAATAATAGATCAAAAACCTTGCTAATTATGTGTTTTGTCACTTAGAACAAAAGCAAGATGAAACAACTCTGACTTTACAATAGTGTCCAGAAGGTGTTCTTTACCACATCTCTCAAACTCCCAATTTCTGTTTTATCTCTTTATCATCTGGTTATGCAAAACAGAAGATAATGCCAAAGTGATTCTTCTCATGTCCCCAGAACAAGAGAAAAACATTCTACCACCCAGGGAAGGCTTTAAAGCTGAGAGTTTGGCCAGTCTGGTTCAGACACCCCCCTCAGAAAAGGAGAAAGGCAGGATATATAACAACATTAAAACTTTGTCTCAAATCTTACCAAAGACTATCCCTTGATTATAAGCTTGCTTAATTTCTTTGGAATGTGAAATCTATCTTCCTGGGACCCCAAAACTTGGGCAGATTTTTCACTGAATTTCAAAATTCAGATCCAATGTCTTTTCCATCCATGTGCCATTTTGGATGCTTGATTCAACTGCATGTAACTATTTTCTGTTTTCTGTCTGGATTTGGCCACCAAAAAGTCATCTGAGGCCCTGAAATTTGCTATCCTTCACTAATAACTGAAGTGAGTAAGGAATGGCAATGGTCAGCAAGCTTTGCACAACTATACCTCAAAGAAGCTTACCAAAATTTCCATGTGCCCTATTATAATGGAAAATAATGAATTTGGCACATATGAAACATATTTTTTTGTTGTCTGTCATTCTCATCAATCAAGAAGGGGGCAGGAATCATTTGTTTGCATTGGAAATTATTCTGGAAGCCTTCTACTACTTATTAAAATATGTTAAAAATGGAAATTAACAATATACTCTATTAGATGGGCCAGTTTATACCCATCCAACACATGGTCCATCTGTTGGAATGATACCAAGGATATCCTATCATCAGGATACCGTATCAACAGTACAAAACATCAGTGAAATCCAGAAAATATTGTACATAAAACATACCTCCTCAAAGTTTTTTGATATAGCCTTGTTTCATTGCCCTGGTAATGAAACTGAGTAACTCACTAAAAATTATGAGAGCTATCTCACCTTCAGATACTGTAAGCTCACTGTCACTTCAGATTTGATTAGTTTTCAAAATTATCCAGGTCTTTGCTTTGGGTGTTTGAAATTTGATTTTTCAGAAAATAAGGATGGTAAGCAGGCAAGTTTTGGTTTGGACAAGTGCAGTTTTCTGCCTGGATTCACTACACCATTACTATAAATCTATTTTAGTTAATAATAACTGAGATTTATAATAGTGTTTTTCCTAGTCCTGGACCAGGACTGAATTGCAGAAAATACAACACAGGCAAATAGAAAAAAGCTGTTCTTACCTGTAACAACTCCACCATTTCCACCAGCTGGCTTTATCAACTCTGTTAAAGACTTTCATAAAGATTCAGAGAAAAGCAGTGAAGAGCTCAGAAGAATTTAAGATCTACAGTAAGTAATTTAAAAGTTAACTGTACATCTTTACAAAAAACCCTCCTGGAGTCCCTAGTTTTTGTTAAAGGTAAATCAATACAAATGTTTGTACTTCTAGTAAAAAAAAAAAAATTAAAAAAAAAAATAATCAGAGAATGATCAGAGTTGGAAGGAACCTCTAGAGATCAATACCCCTGCTAAAGCAGGATTGCCTAAGGTACATTACACATGATTGCATGATTGTATCCAGGTGAATTTTGAATGTCTCCAGAGAGACTCCACAACCTCTCTGGGCAGCCTGTTCCAGTGCTTTTTCACCCTCACAGTTAAGTTTTTTCTCATGTTTAAACTGAACTTCCTGTGTTCCAGTTTGTGCCCCTTGTGCTGGTGCTGGGCAATACTGAAAAGAATCAGGCTCCATCTTCCTTATACTCACCCCTTAGCTATTTATACACCTTGACAAGGTCTCCTGATATAGTGAAACAATGCTTCTGGATATTATAGGGACTTTAAGGAATTTTTCAAACTATGCATCTGCTTTAATACTTGATACCATCATTTGCTGCACACCAATTAATTTCTAGTTAATTTCTAGAAACAAAATAACAGACTCAAGACAATTAAAATAGATGTTTACCATATGTAAGCCTTCATGCATTGGAAACATTTGTATTAGCTAGATGCCAGCTGCATCATTCAAATATTCCACCTAAAAAATAATATGGGTCCACGCATTGTGGTAGTACAGGAAAGAAAGCCAGGAATGAAACATAAGACATTCTGAAAGAAAAGAGCAGATGATCTTGTCAAAATGGTTTTTAAAGTGAACAGCTCGTTGCTATTCGAATCTGGATTCTTACCTACATTCTAAATACTGCACTGAATTGCTACATACTTAGCTGTTTCCAACTTCAGTAAATTACCTTTTTTTTTTCATTCATATACAAGTATTTGATCCACAGTTGACAGTGGAATACTAAAGACTTAGATCTGCAGTCACCTAGTTAGGATGAATATGTTTCTCTTCACATTTTTACATGTCAGTGCTCTGACATCTTGAAGAGTCCCTGCCAAATTTATTAGAAAAAATTTACAGTAAGCATCCTCAACAGTTTGATGAGTCACAGCCTTGTGTACACATGTATCAAGGTCATCCACATGCTAGAAGGAAAAAAATAAATCAAGCTAAATTTGTTTGTTTCCAAACTCTGTTTTGAAACAAGGCAGCTTTATCAGATAAACCAACCAAACATCTTGAATTGTGAAACTTTTTTTTAACATGTCAAGGTACAAGTGACAGAAATGTGTGCTGTTTGTACTACTTCACTCCAAAAGCAAAAGAACAAGTCTGGAAATGTTGCACCATCTCAATGTCTTTACCAGGAATTTTGCAATACAGGATGTTCTCTCAAAACCCTACCTTCTGCAATCACATTAATAGGTTTCCTTACAGGACAAAAACGTCAAAATCCAAATCCCCAAAACTCAAAAATAAAAAAGCTGAGGGAGAATTAAGCCATTGCTTCAAGGTTCTCCTTTATTTGAAGGCATTCACAGTAATTTTTTTCACTGCATACTTTGATGATAGTGACATTGATTCATAAGCTAAGGGATAACATGGAACTTGATACTTTCCTCTTGGATATGGAGGTAAAGATAAAATTAGTTTCTATATTGCAAAGATGTGCTGCTTGGAAGACAACCAGAAAACCTCCTACTCTTCCCCCCCTACTCCTAATGTGTTGAACAGGAGCACTACATCTCTTCTCTTCCTCATGTGAGACACTGGTCCCTTTAGTGTAGGAACCCCTTAAATGCTTTGTTCCCATCTTGTACCTTCATGCTGACCTCTTAGTTCTGGCAAGTTCAGCCCTAGCAGTTTAAGAGGAGGAATGATCTCTTTCATGCTTAGGAGTGACAGAGGAATGTGGTCACAATCACCATCACCTGGTTTAGTATTTGCAAAACCATGAGATCTTTCCTGGAGGTATTTAATAAATTATCCTACCTCCAAAACTCACAGCAAACAAGTCTTCATCTTCTTATATAAATATCAGAAAAGATATATATATAAAGACACAATTTCTGGTTCTATACCATATGGGAAGGACCTATTCCCTAAACACGTTTTGATAAAGCTGATCATATCTCAGCTATGCATTTTGAAATAAAAAATGTTTTACAGACTGCTGCTTATTGATATGGAAGGGTAGAGACAGCTCTTTGGGCACAAGTACTAGTCCCCTGTTTTCTTGCAATGAGAGGTTCCTATCCATCCTGTAGGAACATACAGTTGCTCATGTAGAATACACTGAATCACTGCTGTCTTTGATACCTTTTTCTCTTGGCCTCTTGGTTACAAAACCACCAGTCTCTAAAAACACCAATCAGAATCAAAGTAACCAACCAAGGACCAACCTTCAACCACCAATCTTCTAGCAAGGAATTCTTACTGGTTTTTTATTTGCCATCCTCCTAAAAAATAATCCATAAAAACATTAAAGCATTAGGATTCCTTGTTTTAGTCCTTTGCAAATCATTGATAAACAAATACATAATGGATTCTCGCTGTTTCCTGATCCCGAGGCTAAACATCACACTTCCAGTCAAATTGTCCAACGTTAGGCTTCCAAACTTTAGATGCCAAGTACATACTGACAACCATTGGAATTGGAGGGCACTTTCACTTGTTGCTTTATCTTAGAGACATTTAAAAAGCAATAAACTTTTCTCCTAAGTCTTTTTTAAGGCTATAGTGATGAGAGTGAAGTAAAGGCCGGGAAGGTTTACTCCACTAAGAAGCAGCCAGTATAGTGGGAAAGCCTTGAGACCCTGACCTGGGCAACATAAGAATATTTACCATCCACCATACATTTTTCCATGAGTTAATTCATTTTACCCACATTGAACAAGTGATATTTTATCACTTCTTGTGGCAGAAACTTATTAATAGACCACTATTTTCTGTGCCAGTAGAATGAGGTTAATGTGCTATTTGTAATTTTTTTTCTAGCCAAAAAATTGCATAAATTGCATTGCTTCCATGGTATTAAATCATGAAATGCCAATTTCAAAAAAGAATTACAAAGAATTATCCATCAACATAAATGTAGTTGTTACAAGCACTATGCTTGTATTTCGATATGGCTTTGTCATGAATGATTACAACATTCATCTCTGCTATGCATTCACCTTACCAATCAGGGTGACCCAACATCAGAAGATGCAGAACATGAAATTCAACACACTGAATCTGTTCCCTGTGGGCCTGAAATCTACAGTTGTGCAATCATACAAACATTAGAGACATTTGCTTTGGTAGAGTAGCACGGCTGAATTTGATCTTTCCTGTGTCAATCCCACCTAATCCATGAATGGATACATGTAGCCATTACCTGCAGTCTTAGCTGGTGAGAAGTTGATAAATCAGCTGCATCATGAGATGAATTAGAAAGCTTTGCCAGCTGAGATTAGTCTCAAAAATAAGCATCAGTGGGGATTTTTTTTAACCATCTTTAAAATGCAATGTAGAAGTGAGATAAATGGCTGCCCACAATCACTGGTGCTTTTTCCCATTTATATTGCAAAACTAAGCTGACCAGCAATTACAAACTGATTATTTCTTGGATGAATTTGATGCCTATATTCTGCATGAAAAAAAATTTGTTAGTTCACACAACTCATTTGAAAATAACTGCTGTTTGATAGAGTTATCATGATTACTATGCAATTATTATCTATGAATTTGTGACAATAACATAAAAGAAATATCTAAAAATGAGAGAGTGAAATACTGATTGTCTTTTCAGTGCTATCTGTGATGCAGATTCTTAACCATGCCCTTCCATATGTGTGTGGCGAATTCCCCACATACCTTTTTGATTCATTAATCATCAAGAGTTAATGCTTTCTTTTTCCATAGGATATCCATTTTAGGATAAAAGTATTTAGGAATCTACAGACAAATTCAAGTGGTTAACCCAGCTGCAAAAAGGAGACAAAGACCTTCTCAATTTGAGCTACTGAGAGTAAAAACCATTTGGACAAAAGTCTCTTTTGATCCTCCCTTTGTCTTCACCCACATTTGTAAGACAAAGTAAGCACTAATTCAGAAAAGCAAACAACTGATAACCAACTGCCAACAGGAACCCAGCTGATAATGTAAACTTGTCTGAAATCTTATGGTATTACCTAAGAATTTATTTGAGGAAAATTCTTAGACTAGGTCAAAGGTTTCTCTTCTACCATAAATTTGCATCGTTAGTGCACATTGCAGATGTTTTACTTAATTGCACATCCTAGATTTTCCATGTTACATTTCCTTCATCTCAGATGCACTCAGTTTTTGTTTATGACTAGCATGCCACAAGTGTGGATTTGCCAGCATTGGTGTATTATATGTTTTTTCATCAGCAGTTCCTTTAGCATGTTAGTTATGTTCCCTTTTTACAGTTCTTTGACATTAAAACTTCAGAAATCCCTTCATATGGTGGCATGATTTCTAATGTTAAGAACATCAACATTAGCTATTGGGAAAGATAATACATGGTGGTATTTTTCAGGCCACTTACAGGAGTTACTTGCTTCTGTAAGGCGCTTTTTTCTTTTGTATGTACATCCTAAATGAAAAAAACTTTAATATGGGCAATGCTTTATCTCATTATTACTCCTTTTCTAGTCTGTATCCCAGCACCTACCTTAAACTCCCATAAATGCTTATATTCAGACAAATTATAAAGATGATGCATATCAGGTCAGTTTGGCAGTTGCTTACATGCATACTACTGTTCATGAGAGCACAACTTGGATTAAATATTCTTTATTATTTGCATTATTTTGTATGTGACAGAAGTTAAGAGCTTCCAGAAATGTTCTAGAGTTCACCTGACAAGTGGCAACCTGAATGCAAATCCTTACCTGTATTATGCAGACAAAGAAATTAAACCTAATTTTAATGTGTCCCTTAAACCACTATTACCTACTGGTTTCTTAAAGTTGCCTGAGCAACTTGCTTTCAGCAAAAATAATGGTTAGCTTGAACAGATGATTCTACATAGCTCATGTTCTGGATATATATAATCCAGATCACTTGGACTGTTCAGACTGGAGACAAGGAGGCTGAGGTGAGACCTCATTGCAGTCTATGGCTTCTTCATGAGGGGAAGAGATGGCACTGGCACCAATTTCCTCACTCTTGTGACTGAAGGCAGGACTAGGGGAAATCGTAGGAAGCTGAACCAGGGGAGGTTTAAGTTAGATATTAGGAAGAGATTTTTCACCCAGGGGGTGGATGAGCACTGGAACAGGCTCCCCAGGGAAGTGGTGACAGCACCAAGCCTGCATGGGTGCAAGAAGTGTTTGGATGACGCTCTGAGGCACATGGTGTGATCCTGGGGGTGCCCTACACAGGGACAAGAGTTGGACTTGACGATCCTGATGATTCCCTTCCAACCCAGCATATTCTATGATTCTATGAGAGGGACATCTAGGACAACTCCTGCTCAAAACTTTTTGCCTTTAGGAAAGAAGTTTAATTTGTACTTCCAAATTTTTCTATTTTTTTCTCTCAAAACTCTAGAAACAATGCAAACTGAACCATTTGCTCACACCTTTCAGCTTCTGGTTTAGACACAAATTCTACCAATTGAAAACAATAAACAATGGAAACAAACACCAATTAAAACAATAAAACGGTAAAAGCAGATCTTATCCTGAAACTTAACTACAGTAAATATTCTCTTGCAGTTGTTTATCCCTTAGACACTTCCTTAGAAAATCCTGACTCCAGCCTTCCTTTTATCTGAGTAAAGTGGACTACTTCAGTGATTTACACTTCAGTTTAACTGTGTCCCAACTAGATAAACTTGGCAGCACTCCCTTAAGTTTCAAACATTGCCCAGACTGGTATAATACCCTTTAAATGGTGTCAGAAGACCTGCTGTTTACTGCAATGCAGGACTGAAACTTACACATGGTGCCACAAAGCATAGCCCTCTCAGTTATTTCCTAGATTTTTAACTCTTAAGTCCTCCAGACTGTAATCTCTCCAGAGGAGGAACTGTCTTTATTTTGAATTTTGCATGATAACAGGTAGAGTGTCAAAGCTCAATGATTAACAATCTCCCTTAAAGATGAATCTCAGAGGCAGGCAGACAGGGCTGCAAAGACTGGGTTTCCTCTAACACATGAATCTGCACTATTCCTACATGGACATACTGCACTATTCCTACATGCAAATTCACATTTTAAGGAAGCATATGTAAAGATGGACACAAATTGAGCACATTTAGACAGAGCAGGGCTAAAAGTCCGTGTCAAACAAGTATAAAAAAAATCCTCTATCTTTAAGAAGCTGCAATAAGTTTCCTTACTATACACTGCTTTTAGCTATAATTTTTTTTCCCATAGATAGATAATCACAGACTTCTACTGAGGACTACTATAAAGGCAGCACCACCTAGTGGTACCAAGCTCACAATGTAGTATTTTCTAGGGGTTCCTTGAAGAAAATTGTGTGGGAAAATCTCACACACCTGCAATTTCTAGTCCTCACATAAATTCTTTTTATCCACCACATATGTGTCTTTTGCAGTTAAATTCCATCCCACATCTATTACATACTGAGTTCAGTTGTTGGGGTTTTTTTATACTTTATGCCTTTACCCTTTATATCATTAATACTCTTCTGTGTACTGAGCAATTCTCATTATTAAACATTACATTGAAATCAGTTCTAGAGTATTTCTTGGGTAACTTTGCCAGCAACATTCCTCAAAAATAAAGTACTCTTAACATAATATTACATCTCCTTCAACCAGGTCATTACACACCTTAAACTCCTGTATGAATCCTCATCTTTCCTAGCTGAACTAGTATTTTCCCATGTAGCAGTGAGTCTTCTGGTTCTATCCAGCAAGCTAAAAGCTTTAAGATGCCAAAGAAAAACACAATTAAAAATAGCAACTAAAATACAAACTAGGACTGGTAAATTCTGTATAAATATTTTACTATGTATAAAACACAGCTTAAATGGTAGATGCTCTATTAAAACAACTCATAGGCTTTCTGTTTCCATTAAAAGATTCAAATGCTTTAAAGAGCATTTTAGAATTCCTCTTCCCTCTTCTACAGTGATGTAGTGATGTACTACTTCAGGACTGATACCAAAATCCAAACTTGGATTCAAAGCTTGGGGTCTTTGGTCCCCAAGTCAACAAAACCAGAGTTATGGAGTCAAATACTCAGATTTTTAAACAGACCTTTGCACAACATCTCCTTTGGGATGCCAGCTGTCTCTGTCAAATACAACTCTCTTCATTCTATTTAAGATGGAGACAATTGGAAATAATAATGGAAAAGAAAAAAAAAGGGAATAACATGAAGCCCTGGAAAATAGCACCAGAAGACAAACTCATTCAAGAAAAAAACTCTCCACAGATTACTAGTTTTTCTTATAGTACATTTATATATACATATATGCTCAATACAGGATTAACATTTCAAAGTCATCATGTAAACATTTAACCTTCTCATAAGTCAGATCAATTTTGTTTAATGTTACTACTTCATATAGGAGATCCATACAAAGGAGGGTTTTTTTATTTTTCTTCTGGCAAGACCTTGAAAAGACACTACAAAAAGGAATCAATTACTACAATAACGTGACCATAATAGTTCACAGTGTGGAATTCCATGTACAGCATTAATAATAAAGTGTTATTCAGTTTGCAACCTGTGCTTGATTTATTATAGCTAGATGAGAAAAATGTTGTCATTTTAAAAACTAAGCTGCAAAACCTTTTTCTAAGTCTGCATATGGCTAAAAAAATTATGATTATCAGGAGGTAAACTACCTCACAAACAACAGTCAGAGCCTGACACGTATACAGTTAACTATACATAATTACATAGGTAATTTCACGTTAGGATATGCAGGTTTGAGCATTGTCCAAGGAATAATGTGGTCCCAGGGTTTAAGGTTTCTCTCAAAAACGAGAACCTAAGGTTAGTGCAGTGATACTGAAGTTATCTAAAGACTGAAGTATCATGCAAGAAATACTTTTCTGCTAGTTGTCCTTAGTCAAATAAAAAAATAATTAAGAAAATCCCTTTCAGGCATCCTAATACTCTTTGTATTAGACACCAGATAGTAAAAGATCTCCAAATACTTCAGTAGTCACATTTCCATCCCACAAAGGGCAACTCTGCACTTGCCTGTGGGCTCAGCATGTTACAATAGGAAGTTTCCAGTTCTTATTGTTGCAGAACTGTGAAGATAATTAATAGCAGTATTTTAATGAAATTATAAAAATGAAACAATTACTTAATTTTTATTATTTACATTTGGTTTTTGGCATAATATTGGCTAGAACAGAGAAAGTGGCTTGTGCTATCCCACTCAACATATGCTTTGGTGATGAGGACAACATCTGGGTTCATAACTCTAAAAAGTTACATTTAAGCTTTTATTTTTAAGAATATTAATTTTTTTTAATTGTATAGAAACATTTTAAGGGGATTATTTTTGGATAAGTTTTAAATTTTTCTGTAATTTGAGTTTAAACAAAGTGACATAAATTGTATTTAATTCTATCTTTACTTTTCGTATTACTATACTAATTTTTTAATACACGGAGAGTAGATGTTTTTTAGAGATGAGAAAATTTCTCTCATAAATTCATTGCTATGAGGAAACTCAAAAAACAGTGGAGGACAAAAAAAAAAAGGACAACACAAACTTACAAATGCAGCTACATTTCAAATATAATGTAGTAATACTCTTGCTCTCAAATAGATTCACGTAGCAGGTGGCTTCTAGGACAAAGCGTGTAACAAAACCACTGAATGATACTGACATCTATGAATTTAGTTTTTGGTGGGGGGTTTTTTCAGAACGTATGTGTTATTTCCAGAAATCTTTCCAGATATAAGGAGATTCCCAGCACAAGACAGTTTTTTTTCCATATATATTTTCATATGTGTCATTATCTATTATAGCAGAGGTAATTTCTGTACTACTAGAACTAAGGCAAAACATTGACCATTTTGCCAACTGAGTACAAACCAGAGAAAAGCACGACTGAACATCCATAAGATGCAAGTCTGTTCCCACGAAAGCCACACAAGTATTGTGTGACATTTGAGTCTCACTTTCTGTCAGAAAAGCTCACATTGATAGAGTTTCCAGGAGTCAAAAGTCCATGGGTTTTCGCATAAACTGGTTCAGTTTTGGGAGAAGTTTTGATCTCAAAATTCTGAAGCAACTGTAAAGATAGACAGGCCAAGGATTAGAAAGCTGCAAAATTACAGATGAAGACTAGACTTTGGAAAAGAGAACATAGCAGACTGTCACAAACAAAACTTTTGTTGCCAATTCTGTGGTCTATGTGCTATAATTCACAAACAGGAAAGAAAAAATTGTTGTTATATGGTGAAAATTAGTTAAAAATCTTCCTCTTCTGACTGAGGGAGGCCTGAACCAGTCCTTTCAGAAGAATTTCCACACTAGATTAAAGTCTGAGCTGTCAAAAAACTAAGGCCTACTTCAAGCCTCACAAGCTGTTTTGAATCTGAACATAGAACATCACAGCTACTTATTTTTAACCTCTAGGAAGGAAATACCACAATATCATCAGCTTTTCTTATAATTAAATCTCAAACATGTTTTCCTATAAACTAAGCAATTTTCTCTTACTCTTTTTCTAGTAAGCATGAAGAACGATGCATTATTTTCCTACACATAACTCCCTTTTCAGTGTTAGATGTTTGATCAAATTTTCTCACGGTCGTCATTTTTGATTTTTTAAAACCTCTCATTCTTGTTATTCTGTCTCTCTTTCCAGTTTCCTCCAGTTTGGCTATATTATCCTTAAAATGCAGCACACAGGGTCAGTTGCATATCACTGTCTAACTGAGGATTCGCCAAAGTCTGGCTGGACAGAATGATTTTGCTCCCCCCTTCTGACATACAATATGCCTGTTAAGAGTGTAAATATATCAAAGAATTACATTGCCTTGTCAGAATTAGCATTATTATTGCTGACTGCTTTTTTAACTACATCACTCCAGTCTGTTTCCATGGTACTAGTCAGTTGGTCAGCAATTCTTTTTATGCATTCAATTTCTTCTCAAAAGCGGTAACCTGCAGCTGGCCATAGTGAACAACCTTGTGTTTGTTTTGGAACATTTCCCCATTTTTTCTTAATTCTATATTCACATCCTCTGATTTGAGTTTCATTCATGTCAGCTTGGTATCCTGTGCAAACCCTAAAAATATTCTCTTACCCAGGGTTTACATTTTTAATGAAAATACCAGCCTAAATCAAATGCAGGAAAGAATCTTACAGAATTTTAATTAAGTGTTTTCCTAGTTCAGCAGCAAGTATTTGACAGCTACTGCCTGCAGCTATTTCTCTTTTTCCAACCAGTTGTGCATGCATTTTACAGGTGCTTCCATCTGGAGCAAATTTTATTAACTGTGTGAACAATGTACAGGTCATGCAAAAATACTTCAGTCAGAATATATGATTTTTTTTATATCCACCACATTAGGTATGAGATCAAAAAAAGAAGTCAGACTGGTCTGGAACAATTTCTCTTTGACTACACTTCATGTGTTTCTATTTTTAATCACTTAAATATCATCTCAAAGCTTGTAAATAAGTTTTGTGTTATTTTATTTTAGTTTCTTTCTAGCAAACAAAAGCAGGTTCTCCATTAGTGCCTTGATCCTCCTTTCCAAAAAGATGCAACTTATGTTTGTGTTTTACCCACCCCCCTGAGAGATATCTCACTCCAAGTTCCAAGACTGGTGCTAATTGTTTAGAGATTGTTCTAGGAGTTTACCTAAGGAAATTCTAAGGCAAATTCAATCAAGCTTTACTTTGAATACACATAATAGCTCTAAATATTTTTAGAGTTAAGTGACTATAAACAGTTTCCAAATCTTTGAGTTTTGACTGCACAATCTGAGCTTGGTACTTGAAGTTAAGGGTCTTTTGTAAATGACAAAAAATGTAGCAGCTGTTGAGGAAGCTTTCTTTACGATATGAAAACAATGGAAAACAATATATGTTAATATGTACTACCTACTTATATGTACTTACCTACTTTAGATTATTTATATCTAAAATTATGATAAAATTAGAAGAAAGAACGAGATGGGACAGAAAACCACAGAACACAGAAAAAAATCAATCTGCCTTAATACTGTGGTCAGTACCAGGATATAAAAACTTTTTTATGTCTTTGTAAGTACTGAATTCTTTGTAATTAAAATGCTGAAAATGAGCAGGTAGCCATTCCTATAAACATTAAGACTTCCAATCAGCATACAAAAATCTTCTGTACTAAATCCACATATTTCCTGAACAAACTTACCTTTAGTTTTACTTCATTTGTACTATAAAGACTTTTTCTTCTGTACTGTAGTTTAGCTAATATGCTATGTTTCAAGCATTATTATGTTCAGTATTTTAACCCTTTGCAGGTTGAGTATGCTAGGCAACACTCCAAAACAAAGGTTCTGTGCACTGCAAGATATCCAGAAACAGTATATATAGAAAAGAATCACAGAATCACAGAATTGTCAGAGTTGGATCATACCAATATATTTTCTTCTTGTAATGCTGTCACATAGTTCTAACCTGAATCAGTGCAAGATGAATTTCCAGCTCTGCAATTCTTTTTCCTATACAACTTCGAATACCATAACCAAAGGGGATGGAACCAAAATTGTCTGTTCTGTCCAAATTATCTTTCCTCAGCCAGCGCTCAGGTCGGAACTCATTTGCCATTGAGAAATTTTCTTCGCTGTATGAAGTAGTATAATGACAGAGTGCCAGCTGTGTCTGAGGAAATAAATCATATTTATATTTATCCAACTCTAATACACATAACCAAATAAAAAAAGGACTTGTAATTACTATAATTACTGCGGTACAAAGTGATAAAAAAATTAGTATCTTTCAGTAATTCTAGGAAAAAAAAAGGACACTTAGAAAACCAGACCCCTTTCTCAACTGGTCAAATGAAATTATCTTCAAATTATTTTAAAGGCTGATGGATATATTAAAGAAGATGGAGTGGGAAAGGAGATAGGAAGAAAAGTCTCAAGTGGTGGGGATTGTCTCTGAAAGTATGACAGAGATGGAGAAGAGAGATGCAAGGCAATAGAGAAGGAAAAAAAGGAGGATGGAAAGAAAAAAAATTAAGGGAAAAAGAAGCCAGCAATAATTGATGTGATGATGTTTCCAAATAAATTGCCAGGAGTGTGGCAGATTAATATTTACATGAGAAAAATGAGAATTAAGGATCCTGACTGTTCCAAGTTTATTTTGCTCTAATACATTCATGCTGCCATTTAATATAGAGCCATGAAGTTCCATCATGATCTCTGTGTAATCTTTGAATAGAATAAAGGAAAGATTCAGAATTAAAAAGAAAAAATTAAACTTCTTCCACAAAGCAAAATAACAGCCAAAGAATTAGAAAACTGCAAGAATAATTAATATTTTTAAATAAAATTGTAACATTGCACAGAGGTGTTATCAATAGGCTCCAGCCCCAAGAATATTATGAACAAGTCATGATGATAAAAATTTGATCAGCAGATGACAAATCTAAAAAACCAACAGCAATTAGTCAATTACAAAATCCATTTTTGCCATATAAAGGGGCACTATTGAAACACTTCCTTCTTAATGCTCTAGCTTGGTGACAACTTTTGAAATCACTGAAGTCTATTTTTGTTGTAACAAATCACATTTCATACACAAGAATTAAACTGTCTTCTCTGCAGATGACTGCAATATAACATACCCCTTTAGGAATCAAGTATCCTCCAACAATCAGGTCTTTTTGGGTCACTCTTCCATTTCCTGGCAATACTGGATATAGCCTAGAGACAAACATTTGTGCTAAGTTCAAGAGTATAATCAATACAACTTTAAGTTTAGATTCCAACTTGCATTCACAAACATGCAATATCAATACAACATGCATTGACAGAAAAAAAGGTTTTTCAAAAGCACAGAACACCACAGAGATTCAAAGGCCTTAAATCACCTGTGAGAAAATGATTTAATAATTAATGTTTTTTTCTCAGTACCTGAGAAAATTATTTACAAGTAACTGGAGATCGAGGTATTTGGTCTATATTTCTATTTGCTTCACAAATGTACAAACACAAAACTGGTTGGTCAAGCTGGTGATGTTTTATCACTACTGAGAACTAGAAAAGCCTTGTTGATGCCTTCTCTAAAATCCTCTTACTCCTGTCTCCTCAATATGAATGCTTGGTATATAACATACAAAAAAAGCACATCACATGCCTTCAACTTAAATCAAGAAGCTTCAAATGATTGTAGTGTCAGTACTGGGGGAAGAGATTGTTACAGTCCATGATACAGACTAATGCTTTAAAGGCATTCAATTCAAGCTTTCAATTACCTGCCTTAACAGAAATGTTCTGCATATGTGATACAACTTCTACCATACTTAAAAGCATTAAACACTATATAAACTACCATATTTCATTGTTTGAGCATCATTGTACACAAGACTGCTACAATTATAAAAACAGAAACAGCAAGTAACAGTAACAATAGCTAAATACAAATGTTAGCACTGACTCCAAATCCATTAAAAGTACATAGAATATATATTTTTTTATTAATGACTGTAGCTGTCTTCTAGTTACCTCAAGGTCTCTTTCAGCACAGCTCTAATCAAAGGCAATTTGGGGACATCATGAGCAAGAGGAACTTGGTCCTTCCCCAGCTTATTGACTATTTCCTCATAAACACGTTGTTGAACCTCAGGGTGCTTTGCCAACAAGTATGTTGCCCAGGACAAAGTAAAAGAAGTCTAAGGAAGAAACCACAACCACATTAATGAAGTCCAACAAGACTAGACTATTAAAAAAATTTAAGCCAAGAAAGACAAATCATTTTAAGCCATGTGTTTAAAGTTATAAAACAGACTGGCAGTGATTCACACCAGGATGCCACGGGATGTTATCAAACGTCACCATCCCCTCCTTCATCCCTTTTCCATGTAAACACTCCACGTATTACAGTAACTCATACTGGTATTTTCCCAATAAAATATTAAAAAGCAACATAAAAACCAAATGCAAAAGAACTACATAAGCAATACTGAAACAGAAAGGCTAACTACCCATAGATTGATTAGGTTAACTGATAGTTTTCAACGTGTTTCACCTTTCTTCCTAACAAAAAGATTTCACAGGAAACAAGATAAAAGAATACTACTCAGAAAATTACCAATGCCCTTTAAAGTGATGATCTCTGCATAGCATCCACACAACAGAATTGATACTACCACTGCTAAGATCATACTTTGTCCTTTGGTAAGGAAATCAACACCACACCACAGCTGGCACTTTCTAGTGCTTGAAAACTACCACTCAACTGCAATTACAACCTTTGTTATGGAAGCTCACAGAGGAGCATATATATTTCAAGTGGTCCCAAAATGTTAAGATTTACCCACCCACCCCATTAATGATTCTCATAATCATCAAGACTCCATAAAAGAAGCACTGTGTGAAAAAATAATTTAAAAGCATTTTGTCTGAAGGAAGAAACAGAACACAAGGTAGAAGACAGTTCAACTTTGAGCACAAGACGATTTCAAGAAAATCTAATTCAACCCTCTTTCACCTCAGCTGGAAAATTACACTTTAACTCACATTTCTGGTTTGGGACGTGCTCCGAGAGCATGAACTCTACCTGTACTAACATGGAACTAAGGAGAGTACTTCAGCTCTATTTGTGATCCCACATCTATCATTCATTTAACCATGAGTCCCTGTGTTTTAACTACATCATGCAAATACCAGACTGACTGAGGCCTTTTGCTTCTGCTACCAGCTGTACCCAAGACATTAATATTAAGCAAATGGCCATTCTTCAGCCTGTTTCCCTCACAGCCACCACTGAAGACAGAAATTTTTCCATGAAAAATGTATTTTCAGTGTTCCTGAGTAAGTATGGCAGAGAAAGACACAATGTAATCATCCTGTTCCTCTTAGGATCTTACAGCATTTAAGAGACAAAAACGTCAACCTCTACCCTCATTTTCTTTATTTGTAAATTTATCCTTTTCAACTTGTGCAACCAAGACAGACAAGCAGTTTCACTTTCTAGGCTGCAGACAGTTTTATTTTCAGCTTCTCACTCATTGGCAAAACGAAGCTCAAGGTTATAAACAACCTATGGCTAAGAAGCCTTAACTTTTGGGGATGTCTTATTTGTTGCTTACATTTATGATCAATTAATTTAGAATGCAAATTCACCATGGTGGTGACCTTTTGTCTTGTCATCAGAATGGGATGAATTCTCAGAAGTACAGAAGTATAATTCTCAGAACCTTTCTTTTTTTCCTTCTTGTGATAGTGTCTGTCCCTTGCTAAAGTGGAACTCTGCCCCATTCCTCTCAGAGCTCAGAAGAGCTGGCAATTGTGCCATCTGTACACAGAACTTCTCTGATATAAACAGTTTCCAGGTTCCCAGCTCCTTCATAGCCTCTTAAAAATTAGCACTGTTCCAGGGACAGCCAAAATACTTTGTAGCCAGAAACTGCCTCAAAATTTTGTTGAAAGCTTTTATAATCCTCTAAAGCTCTTTCATTCTCTGTGATAAAGTGAGTCCTGAAGTGATGGCAGCAGGGGAAAAGAGGTTCCCTCAATTTCTGTCTTGTACTTGGAAAGGGGAAATCAGAAGTACCATCCTCTCACAAAAGGATTGTTGCCAGCTGAGAAAGCTGAGTCAAACAGAAAGAGAAACTCTTGTTAGCATCAACTTGAACACTGTTCTTTCAATATAATGAAAAGTCTCTCACACACTAAAAATGGAAAATTATGGGTCTGGAAGATTAGAAAATTAATGGGATGAATAACTGTGCTTTACTTAAGAACCAAACGTCAAAAAGCTCTCCAAACTCATAAGCCCTTGGGATATTTAACCACTGGAATAATCTTCAGCACATAAATAGGCTTTACAGATGCTACTTATTTTGGAATTCAAGAGTAGTAGTCTTGTTTTTTATTTTTTTAAGAAACTAAACTAAAACTTTCTTAAATAAATAAAAAAAAATTTGAATTCAATTATCCAGAGATTTTTTTACTTTAAGACTGCTTTACTTTTTTTACTCTCTTTAATCTTTTCTACTGTGAGACTATTAAAAACAGTCCCACATAGCACTTTATTTATTAAATTCATATAGACTACTTTCAAGAGGCTTGTTTACAGTAATTTACAATAATAATGTCCATTAAAATTCTAAATAACTCCATATACATTGTATATATAAAACAATTACTTATGCTGCAATCAATACTAAGCTACATGGACTTCACATGATAAAAATGAGAGGGTAGGATAAACATACATAGCCTTAATGCTGCTTCAAACATTTTAGCTGACAAATAAGAAAAATAAAGAAAGACAGCCACTTAAACTGCTTCACTAGGTGTTAATATTCCTCATACACTTCCCTTACTAATACTGAGCCCCATCACCACAGCTCTTTGCTTCAGACTTACTGTATATTGCCAGCACAACGGGTGAAGAATTTATGCCTTACCCACACTAGCCTATCCCATCCTCCTAATTGCCATCAGCACAAACCAGGTATCTGATAAAAACTGTGTCCCACCTGATTTAATTAGCTATGTGTAACAATACTTTACCAAATTTTGCATATGATTCTATTGATCAGTTTTTTCACACTAGCTTTCAGCAACCTTTTCTACTGTGGTTTACCTAAAGAAGCACAAATACCAACCTGATATTCAAACTGGGAAAAGAAGACATGAAATACAAGCTAAATGTAAAGACAGTTGCTATTTTATCCATTTAATAAATTGTGGAACTGACTCCCAAATGGTGGGTTCCTGTAAAGCACAGCTATAAGAGAACAACACTGACATCATTCTAGTACAGAGATTACATAGTGCTGTAATTATTTTCTATAATTTTAAAGATGTAGTGACTTAAATGTATGAGAAATTACATCCTTATTAAAAACATAACACCTCCTAAAGATATCTACAAACAGTACTGGTTTACAAAAACAACTGTGCACAGAAAAATTATAACAAGCTTACTGTGTCCACTCCTGCCAGAAGCATTTCAGTCATATTGGCATAAATCTCTTCCAAAGTAAGTTCCTTACTGACTAGGAGGTATGTAAGCAGCCCACCATTCACTTTTTCTCCTTGGTCCAGCTGGGACTGAATAGCCTTCAATTTGTTGTCAACATGGATTTGACCTTTGGGACCAAAATAATTGTTAAGCCTCCATTTTTATTTTTCTGCTGGTTCCATTCATTAATGACATTTCCCCCTCACATTACATTACACAGCCATAAAATGACAATATTTGAATCTATTTTCTTAGAGAAAAGCAACAGAGTGGTGGTGGAGGTCCCTGGGTACTCATGGTAAGGAATGATAGAGCTGAGAAGAACCTTCATAGCTCACAGCATGAGAATGCTGAGCACCAGGGACTACAGCTTCTGACTGGGGGCAAAGACAGTTCAAGGTCAAGGTTTGACGCCCACCCTGCTTGCTTTCTGATGACTCTGCAAGTGGTGAACTCTGCAGAGCATTCTGCAAGTCAGCACACAGTGGTTGCTACAAGATGTTAGCAGCAACCAGCAGGTCAAAGCCACAGAACTGAATCACACTGAAGGCAAAGATGAGCATCCAGTAACAGAAAAAAAAAAAAAAAATAAAAAATTAAAACCTTCAGTGAATGACATTTTGAGCAATTTCACCCAGTCTCATTTATACTTGAGTGACTATGAACTGCATCTTCAGTGAAACACGGGCCTTAAAAAGACAAAAACTCCTCAGAAACTTAGTGCCTTGCAGAACGAGCTTACACAAAAAAAAACCAAACCAAAAACAAACTAGAATCAACATGTTCCGTTATGAAACCTACACAAACACACAGATTACATAGTGATTCTCACCACTTAATTCCCCTTTCATGAAAGGATTAAAGAAAGAGCATAACAAGTTTGTAACAAGAACATATTCCTCAAAAACAGTTTTTCAGCTGCTGTTAAAATGAAGCTGAAGTCTACAGTTGCTTTTAACCCAGAAGAGGGAACAAGAGTGCTTTAACAGTTGAAAACAATTTAGAAATGTCAGTATAAAAAAGTATGTGTTTTGCAGAAAACACACCTGTATCAACATGAAATGCACTCTCTAATGCCTACTGTAGGTACAGAACAATATGGATTTAACATGAACCACATTAGGAGTATCAGAAGGTAAGAATATACTCAAGAATCTAATTTCAAGATGTACAGACCTACCTAGACAAACAGTACTAATAAATTTTAAAATGTACACAGCTTTCTAACATCAGAGAGGGAAAGAGGGCTCAAGGCCTTTTTAAATATTCCAGAATATTAAAAAAACCTTATTGCAATATCCTGCCTCTTACTAACATAAAAGCTGATTGATAAGAGTAGCCTGTAATGCTTTATTCACAAAAAAGATATTGTAGTAGAGCACTGTGTGTTTGTATGGGTAAATGTAAACTTCACAAAGAGTTTAAATAGCTGGTAGAGTCTTCTTTTTTAACTTTCTAGTCAGTTTTAGTTGTGACTGTTGGTCAGAGTGCCTGACTGAAAACTTGTTCAAGCCAACAAAACCAACCTCATTAAAATTTGAGTGGTTTAATATAAAGCCTTGGCAAAGAACTCAACCCAAAGTGAGGACTGGGTGCTGAAACAGCCAAAGAAACAGCAGTGGAATATTTAAAATGTACTGGTAAAATTCTTTTTCAGCAGAGTACTTTTTAAATGGTTCCCTTGGCCAGTGTGAGTTTAATATGAAACTGACTTGTACCACAATGTCTTTCTTCAGTTTTAGAAGAGAAATGCAGCAAGTCCTGCTCAAACACATACACAACCTTCAGAAACACAGATGAACTTTTCTACTACTGAATCTTACTGAATTTGAAGAGTCCATCCCAGGATCTGCAGAACTCTCTCCAGGGTTTCGGAATAAGTGGACGAAGCCATTTGGGAATGGCACCTGCATACATAGTGGTCTTAAACATACTAAACATAAGCTCCAGAGCCTCAATATATTCAACAGTCTGCTGTGGGACGTTGTTTTCCAGGCAGCCCAACCGGCACTCGTACAGAATAGTTGCCACACCTGCACACATGACAGAAAAACAACTTGCTATACATGTGCAAATAGACACATAACAATTTAAGGAATTATAATGCTAACATAATGCAACTACCTTCCAAAAATGTGTAGTTATTACTGCAGTTGGGAGCAGATAAAATAGAAATTCAAAGCACAGTAAAAAATCCCAGCTGAAGACTGGATCAAGACAGTGGCTACTGTATCAATAATGCTCAGCATGAGAAGGAATCCCACCAGAAGCAGAGCAGCCCTCCAGCATGTTTTCTGTCTTGTGCCTTGCACTGCAAACCCTGAGCCTGCTGTGTTGAGCTCTGAACACACAGGAACAGAGAAGTCCAAAAACATTCCTAGTAACTGGTGATACTGCAGGTGCTTCTAGCAGTGGCTCTGCCTTTCTTTGTCAGAAGCTGGCAGCAAATGAATAATGAGGAAGCATAAATGGGTAAAGACCTTGCAACCTAGACAGGGATTTCACTGCACACACTACACTCCATATGGCCCTGAAAAGCAGCAAGTGTGTGACATTGTTGCTGAGGTCAGACTTGTCTTTTTTTCCTGATTTGCTATAATTACCCCAGGCATTCTGTCTGCAGTATTGCAGTGATCCCTGCCAGAAATACCATTCCACCCTCCAACAGAATATATGCATATACGAATATGCATATTAAATTATATATTCAAATGTATAAGTACTTTGTGTGTGTATATATATATATTCTTTTCAACTCTGGATCATTTTTCTACTTATCAAATTAATTCTTACTCAACCACTAGTGTCCCTTCAATCTCTCAGCTCAGTTTTTATAAACACATCCACATTATTAAACATTAGACAGAAGTCAGACAGAAACTGCCCCAGTAGAGTAAGCCAAAATTTTCTCTCAGTTTGACAGAAAACTATTTTTAATTATAGTCTGAACACGTTTTTAGCAATTTTTCCCTCCCAACTTGCAAGATCTAGATCATATTACCCAGTTTATGTGACTATCATATAGTACAGTACAAAAAACATTCCTACTATGAAAACAATCTTATTTGATGGCTTCTCTAAAATCCAGTGGAGCAACTAGGTAATTTTAAAAGGCATTTATACACTTTTTCAAAGCCACTTAATTCAAATTAAATGTTTTTAAATAAACATTGTATTTTAGAATTCAATAGTTAACAGTTTGTCCACATCTTTCCAGCAAATGTTAGAATAACTGTCAACCAGATAATCAGAGTAACTGGTCCACTAACATTCTAGTCTCTTTTCTCTGCTTCTCATGCTAAAGCCAAAGTATTTAACCTTGACTTTGTCCCCCATCAAATTCTCAAGTGTAAATACATATATAGAGAGATTTAAAAAAACTTTTATTTTTCCTGTTCATTACTTAGTAATTCTTCTTTATTAACAAAAATGATGTTAAAGTCTGGCTATTTTCAACTTAGTCTTCCTTCCTTAATTTTCCTCCCCAGGAAGATATTTTTCTGTGACCTTTTTTTCTTTTCTTGTGCCTCTAGTTTGTGCACAAACTGCTAGTTTTTGTGCATTCTTACGTTCTTTGAATTACCTTTAAAAAAAAAAAAACAACAAACTTATACAGTGGTTTTCTGAACAGTTCAGAGTATAAGTTAATTGAAATTGTAATTCATATAGGAAATAAGTGCGTGCCAGGCACAAGTTATAAAAGAGAAGCTAAAAGAATGTGAAGAATTTAAACACATTAGGTAAAGTGAATTTATAAGCTCAGAGTTTAAAATTCCATGAAACTGGTATTCTTAGTTGAATGCCATTCTAAGACAATATTAATGTAGAACAGACTTGGGTTAGTTTACAGCCAGCCATTTGATACAGCATTTTCATAGGTGTGCAGTTTGGATCTTCTTGCAAATCTGAAACTATTCAGCTGCCTGTCAGCAAAGAGTGCCCATGTTTTTAAAAGGCACTACACGGAACAAGATGAGGTTGTGTGCAGTTGGTTAAAGGAATGCATAACATCTGAATCACCACGACATTTCCGTAAGAACACAGGAAATGTATCAAGTCAGGCCAGAGTTCCATGTAGTGTTCCTTCATTAATGGTAGCCAGCAGTAGATGATTTTTGAGGCAAGCATAACAATCCCACACTTGTCATGTGTAGGGAAGCAGTATCTTGTCAGTATTGTCAGAGGAAAGCAGTATCTTTTCCCATGTTAAGCTATAAGCAGAATTAAGACATGTTACACAGTGATTCCCCACCTGTCATTTGGCCAGTGTGTTGCTAAAGTGCCTTAGAAGGTCAGCACCCTTACCTTTGAGAAATTAATGCAGAAGTAGAGTACTGATTTTATATTTGACCTAAATACCAGCATTTCCACAGAAACTGTCCCTT
This sequence comes from Florisuga fusca, assembly GCA_038090715.1. Classification (NCBI taxonomy): domain Eukaryota; kingdom Metazoa; phylum Chordata; class Aves; order Apodiformes; family Trochilidae; genus Florisuga; species Florisuga fusca. Next base: position 14,608,864 of record JAAWXA010000020.1, read on the forward strand.
AACACAAAGTATCATCTCTTCAAACTCTACAAAGGAATTCTACTGCTACCTACTGCACTAAATAGGAAGACACCTGAATGCAGACTATCAAGCTTCTATTTTGAGACTGATCACAATGTCAATTTGACAAAAATGCCTACTTATAAGCACACTGGCTTTACATCCATTTTCTTTACAGATGTTACACAGCTTACCTTCCATTGAATACTTGAAGAAAAGGTTGTTAACATTGGTCACGGTTTCACCATCGTCCTCTTGACTTCTGAGGGTGTGGATTCTTTTAATTAAATCTGTGACAACTTCATTGACTCCTTCAGAATAAATAGCCACATCTTTGGGTTTCAGAATTTTTTGCCTCAGCACACTTCTCATTTTTAGCCACTGTTCCCCCTCCCTAGAAGAAATAATTGATAATGTCTATAACACAGTTCTCCCTAACAATCATTACCTGAAATTGTTTATGACTTTTAATCTCAAATTAAAGCAAGTGATGAGATGAAAATTATGATAATGTGTACTTGTTATTCCACTCCTATGCATTTATTCTGTATTTACTGCACATCCCCATTAAATTTTATTGTTGGAACACATATAGACATCTGTAAGTGAATCTCTGATCGGAGTGAAAGAACTTGTCCCCTCAGTGATCTCAATTTGACAAGTGTCTCTATATTAGCATTTTAGCAGTAGCTAACACAAAATTTGCAAAATTTTAATTAAAATTACATTAAATTAATATTTGAATGTACAGTCTGCAAAATTGCTTTTTACTAGAATTGGTGCTTAGTTATCAAGGGTATCACATCCAGGTCTGACAAATCAATTCTTCAAGCTAGAACCATAAATGCAATCACTGACACATCACCTTCCTAATTCTAATTCCACATCACATACCCTAATTCTAAATCTAAAGTCATAGGACAGCAGACCTAGCCACTGAGAAACAATTTACAGCTGGGCTCTCCTTTAGCTGAGCTATGTATTGACATCTAGAAAATGTGAAGCAGAGTGCTTGGGAACAGTGGTTCCAGGGATCCCATCCTTTTGAATACCAGGCGTTGTCTTATGTGTGTATATTTTAAATTACTATGAAAATACTTCCCATTAAATTATTTCATCTGGAACAATGCTGCTCAAAGGCACAGAAACTTACTGGCCAGCAAAAGAATTTAATCTCCTTAGTCTTGTGACTGTCTCTTAATTTAAGATCTCACTTCAGAAAATATCAAGGAACTGTTTGTTTGGCTCCAAACTGCATCTTAAAATTTCAGTCTGCAGTGCAACACATAATGCCTTTGCCACCATGAAAGAAACAAACTGTCTGTGACTCAGGAAATTAGTTTTCCTCCTAAATAAACATACCATGGCAGTGGGGACTGTGAGTAGCTCCCAGTGGCAATTAACCACACCCACATGCACTGCCAGTTTATGCAACCTTTAAGGACAGATAAATTCTAGAATCAGCCACATAAAAAAATATTTGCATGGGGATGCACTACAGTGTGAATTTACCATACAGTCACTTCTCTGTATTTATCTACTGAAGGGGCACTTCAACTTGACGTGTTGTTCACTCTGGTGAACAACAGAACCAAAGCCAACCTGAGCCAACAAGTCCACACAGCAAACTGCAAACTCAAAGCAACAGTGTGCATCTGAAGCAATAAACCCCCAATTGTGCAGTGCTGTGCCAAAGGCAGTAAGTTCTATTCTGCAATTCTGCTTCCATGTAAGCGAGTCAGCTCATACATCTCTAGTTTATACACATTTCCCAAGAATGTTTTTATGCAAGGTAGCTTATTCCATATTCAAATTACACTTCGTTATCATCCCATTCAGCATAATTTAGACAATTCAGCATAAATTCCTACCCTCTTCCCCCCACTGGACATACAAATTTCCCCACGCAGAAAAGGCTGGATTCTTAGATGACCTGTACAGACCTTAAGAAAAATCACTACATATTTACAAGAAAAATGAAGGAGCAACAACACTTACGCAGAAATAAGCCCCGTGGCTCTCCCTCGTAAATCTCTGTACTCCTGCCAGGATTCCATGTTAGCTCTTTGTGGTGCTCTACCTTCTGCCCGGAGGACTTGAGCAACCATATCTCGATCTGCAATGGATACAACAAACTGGGGACCAAAGTGAGACTTGAAGATCTTTCCATATTCCTGAGTGTGCTTTTGCTACAGTATCACCAACAAAGAGAAAGAGAAGTAATGCATTACTAAGGAAAAACAACACAAAAGCAAAATGGCAATTTTTCATACAATGAATCAATCTATCATATCTAGAACCTAATCCCAGCCTTCCAGTCAAGGAATGGTTTGGAACATCAGGAGAAAGTGTCTAAGCATTACTGCAAAATATTCACAAGATAAAACAAAGAGGTCACCCTCTGTTCAGGATCTCCAACTGAAAAGACCCAAAGCTCTGAAGCACAAAGCATGAGCGAAACCAAATACTCTGAAGATGAAAGGAGTTGGGGCACTTGAAAACACATCTCTTGACATCAAACAGGTTAGAAAGATTGTCTGAAAAACATAGAGGTAAACAGTATAATCCAAAGATACAATAATTTATTTTTATTTCTTTATTTTGTAAACAAAGACTTACTGTACAATTTTCTCCTTTACAAAAAGACTATTTGTAACTTTCCCACTCCTAACCAAGGAAGATGATAGCATAGCAGCCTACTGAGAAACTGCATTTTGGGACAGTTTCATTAGCAGAGAACTTTAGAATGACATACATTAATTCTGCAAAAAGAAGGAAAAATTGAGATGTTATTCCTGCAGTGAGGTTTATTTAGTGGTTGATCCACAAGCAGATTTACGCTGGAGACATGCAACAGGCAATCAAGAAAAATGATTGGAGAATATCATAGTAAATATAAAAAACACCTAAGTTTTCCAGTGAGATTGTGCTATCAGTGTCCCATGAAATCTTACTGATTATCTCAACCAGGTTTCATTCTGACATGGTCATGAAATGAAACACCCAATTCTTACAAATTCACTTGGAGCTGAGGTACAACATCATTTTAGGGGAAAAAAACAAAAAACAAAACTGCAAAGGAGTCGTTAACAAGATATTATTAGTACTTTAGATTTACGAAAGCTTTAAATTTGAAAGCCTTTATTTTCACTTGGAGTAGCAAGAGAAGTTAAAGTGAGCAAAGCTTAACTTTGACAACATACCTAAGTATAATCCAAAGACATCTGCTTGCAGAGTTATGTTGATTACAAATTAGGGATGTTAGATACAATTACAGTAGTGAAAGTCTAATGTTGACCCAAGATACACTTACAAGAAATATTTTTTTAATCAGCCTTGGTTACAGAGATGAATGGTTTAATTGCCAACAATAAGTTTAAGACACATGAATCACTCTTCAGCATATGGTATCAAATACTTTAAAAAATGTAACTCTTTTTGCTGATTTCCAAATACAACAAGAGTTGTACGACTGTTTTCTCTGCCAGTCTCCTCTTAACAACTTCAGGAATGTGATGGGCAATTTCAATCAAGTTTGACAGACACTTAAAGGTCTCCTACAACGATATTCTTAACATTTTCAAAAATCATCATCTGGATGAGACACACATATTAGTCACCCTGGTGAAGGAAATGGTACGTTAGGAATTCAACTGCTGTCATTTCTGCTTGGTTTGCTGCTAACCAAACACCACATGCAGACCAATTTACAATCATTCCCAAACCCCAAAGTATCTCTTGCTCTGGAGATACTTTAGGGATGTTGAAACTGAACATGAAGAGAATTCAGAGCATAAGTCTTTAAGAAAAGCATGAACTGTGAGAGAGGGCCGCAAGGAAAAGGCAGAGGGCTGAGGGGAATAGAGGTCACCAGAAAAAGAGGTTCCAATTTTGCTATTTATGCAGCAGCTTGCTTTTTCCACTGATGGTCAGACTTATATAGGAGGACAAAGTGCAACAGAAAATAAATCAAGTATCAAGCCATTCAATCAAATAAATTAAATAATAGTTTTAAACCAGAAACAGACAAGGACAAGGTATTTGGACATCTCTTGGTCTCAGCAGAATGGTGTTCAGTGTATGAACCTTTTAAAAGAAATGCCTGGAGTTTCTCTTCCAATTTTCTATCACAACATAGGTTTCTTTCCCTAGTTCTACACCTTAAAAATATTACCCTTTAATTACTCCCATACCACTCACACCAGACATTCTTTCACACATCATAAATTCAAGCTGTCAACCATCCAAAACCTTCCCCCTCACCTTTCTTTTCTTTATACTTGCACAGCACTGATGAGACAAAAGAGAGCTAACTCCATCAAATTAAAAATACTTTCTCTTTGTCATATTTGCTGTCGGCATTACTGCTTTGGCCAGGACTAACTGGAATCATGTTACTGAGAACAGAACCTCCTTTGTGAAGAAGCACCCAGCTTCCCCACCCCTTCTGCATATAGCCCACGAATATTTGTGTGTGCTGAAGGACATCGTTTCAGTAGCTGTGCTGCTTACCAAAAGGTTTCACATTAATTCATTCCTGATGTTCACTGTATTGTTGAATTTAGCAGACTGTTATTAATCCAGTTAATGCCTATTTGTACCCAGTGTGTATGCCAGTAGGGCATCCATGATTTGTAAAGTGACTTTTGAGACTCAAACAAGAATAAAAATGTGTATCATATTGCAACTCCTCCTTTCTCCACTCTCCTTTCTATGAATAACATTCCTTAAAGTAGAAAATTTTTGTTTCAGCTAATGGTAGTGATAAGCATATACTATTTAGGTTGTCTATTATTCTTTTTAGTATTTGAATAATTTTCAGTTTTGACAGTGAAAGTACCATGAAATCTTGAATTCAACAGAAGGGGTTTTTTTTAATGTTAGGATACTACAACAAGAGCCTTTCAAAGTCTGTGTACCACCACAGAGGCAGAGAAAAAAAAAAATAATGCAGCAAAAAAACATTAGCAATCTTAGTTTGTCTGCCACCAAACACAGCACGGACTAAGAAGCCTAACATTTCTTTCTAGAAATCTCAATAGTAAACACAGCAAGTCAGATGTGATTTACTTTTTTGTTAGTTTTCCTTGCCTCTTTCTGATGTTTTTTAGGCTCTCCATAAATGCTAACTTTTTGAGTTTTGATCCTCAAATCAGCTAAACTTTTGTCCTGCTCTGTCCCTTGTCTGCTTTTACTTCCTTCTGGGGTGTTTTTTTATTTATTTCAGTGATTTTTCAGGCAGTGAACCTCTTGGGCTTGTCTGTGAATTTCTTCTTAGGCATCTGGGAAAGGTTACTAAGAAAAGCAAAACAACAAATGCCACATTTGAAGTAGTCCCAAAGAGATCCGTAGTGCCAGCGGAAAGCGTTACAAGATGCACAACTTCGAAAAAGGGCAAAAGACAGGTTTACTCCCTCAAACATGAGTGCTCGATTTTAGAATCACTCAGCCAACATGGAGAAGGGCCCCCAGGAGATGCACTGACTTTTCAGGAATGAAACCCACATGTTTGGCCAAGGAAACATTAAAAAGTCATCCTTGGATAGAGACAGTCTTACGGTAAGACAGCTGCCCATGCCAGCATCCAAGAAAAACTAGAGAGCAAGGACACTGTTTCGGCAGACTCCTGTCGTCCCCACTCACCCATCTCCGCGGGTGGGACTGAGAACGAGGCCACGCCGCGGCCCGGGAGGTGCCCAAACCCACAGAGGACGCGCCTCAAACCCCCCCCCCGAGGGCCGAGGTTGCTCTTGCCACCTCCCATCCCCACCACACGCTCCCGAGGTGCCACACGCCAGGTGACAGGAACCGCTCCCCTCCCGCTGCCTCCAGGCCCCGCTTCCCGCCTCCCCTCCCCCCCGCCCGCC